>JAFBJT010111286.1:32452-105687 GCA_016785325.1 Chascanopsetta lugubris | reverse complement strand
ACATATTTATTGATTTAGTTATTTATATTTCCGATTCAAATGTGAATTTCTACACAGGATGCGAAGGTGGTGTGCGACAGTGTCGGAGAAATGTGAGTCCACACATTACAACACAACAAACTGTATGTTCTCTGCATCAATGTAACTCTATTATATTTACTTACTTCTCAAATGTTTCCGTGTTAAAAGTTGCCGAGTCATCGTTCACTTCACCCAAGAGGTTTCCATCTGCAACATATCAGCGGCCGTCACTCGCCTGCTGAGGACGGAGGAGCAGATTGGTTTCAGTGGGTTGGTGACTCGAGCAGGTGAGTGCCTTGCGTAACCACCTTATCGTCTGCGTGACTCGGGTGCGGAATGTTAACAGTGGGCTCTTGTGTCATCATGCAGCAATCTGTGGAAACTCTGGTGACAGCCCGCTGACGTCCCAGTTCACCTCGGAGGAGAGCGGCCTGAGCCAGTCTGTGTTCTGTGAGGCCACGGGAGCGTCGCTCAGCTACCCCTGGTTTGTACAGTAACATCCGTATGAATCTTAAAGGTGCATTGTGTGGGATTTAGTGACATCTTGTGGTCGATTCCCACACCTGATGTCCTCATTGGAGAAACTATGACGGCTATTCTTGGCTACTGGGGTAAAATGGCGGCCTCCAGTGAGGAGGACCCACTCTGATGTAAACATAAAAAAAACTCTTAAAGGCACAGTGAGTGGACAATGGTTACAGCTGAATGCCCCTCACCCTTCATATCCAACAATGCTATGCCATTCATTATTTCAATTCAAAAGGCGCGAGGTTTGTCCGCTCTGGGCCACAGGGTGGTGCAACATGGTGGCCACTGACGAGAGGACTCATTACCAGGGTAGATTTAAAGGAGCCTTCCTCATTTAATGAAAACACCAACAGCTGAATGTATATAGTATTCAGGTAATTATACAGGAATGAAAACATCACTCTACCAATGGATCTATGTAAATCTTACGCACTGGACCTTTAATTCCAAATTATTATTATGTGAAATCAAACATACGGCCAGCAGGCCAGGACTGGTCCGCCAGGGGGTCCAATCTGCTGTAGTGTAAGTGTGAGGACCTGCACTTACTATGCTGGGACACTAGGGGGACCCTGTGTTCATACTGATCTGGGCCACTTAAGGTTAAATTGGGCTGTAAGTGGCCCCTGACCCTGCTCTAAACACTGCATACTGCACCTTTAAAAATGAATTTCAAACAAGTGGAATTTGTATTCAATTTGTATTCATTTATCTATCTATTTATTTATTCATCTACTTATTTATTTGTTTATCTGTCTATTTATTTATTTATCTATATTTATTTTGTCTCTAACCAGTCAAACTGATAAAAACGTGTTGGTGGAGCTGGGGGAACAGTGCGTCCACATGACCACGACAGTCAGCCCCAACGTGACCACCACGACCCCTAATGTTTCCATGACAACCACGTTAAACACCACCACGGCGAACGTGACCTCATCCACCCTGAACACGACAACCGAGCCCCTCAACACCACCACCGCCCCTAATGTCACCACGACAACGACGTTAAACACCACCACGACAACACTCAACGCCACCTCCACCACCGCTAACGTCACCGGGACGACCACGCCCAGCGCGACGACCTCCACCAACACAACCACAAACAGCACAGAGTCAGGTGTGTGTGACATCAGCGCCGCCACCATGTTCACAGCATCATGACACTGACCCCCCCCACACACACACACACACACACTCACACATACCCTCTGTGTTTTATAGCGGAGCGTCAAGCGGACGCCCTCCTGAATGTGACCAGCGACGTGTCCAACCTGAACTCCAGCCAGGTGGACCAGCTGGTGTCTGAGCTGGAGAACCTGCTGTCGGGCCCCAACGTCAGCCTGGCCCTGGGGAACACCTCCATCCACATCGTCAGCAACCTGCTGGGGGCCTCATCGGAGGCCTTGTCCCAGACCTCCAACAGGTTCATTCATTGTACCATCACATCTCAGACTGTCATAGAAGCAACGTGTCTATCAGATCTTTAAAGGTGCAGTGTGTAAGATTTTGCTCATTTTTGTCACTACTGAAAATGTTCCAAAACAATTTCATTCTGACAATTTCACCAAATCTTACACGCTGCACCTTTAAATCCCTGCAGGTGTTTTATTTTTTATCGTGTGTGTCCGAGACGATAACTTGCTCCCACGTAATGAACATCATGTAAATGTTTGCAGAAGATAGTGACTCTGTGGGAACACACAATCACATGCCTGGGACTCTGTATAAAAAAAAATAATGTCCTGCAGAGTGAATTCTAAGAATTCTAGTGAACACTAACAGGATACACACACACACACACACACACACACACACACACACAGGGTTCACTAATACACTTTCCGAGAGAACTGCACCGTGTGCATCATCTGCAGCTCAGACGATGAATGAATTCATTCATCGTTAACACTTGGTCTCTGTGTGCTCAGGATCATTGGGATCGTCGACACAGTGGGACTGAAGCTGGTCCTCGATGATGAGCCGCAGACCCTCTTGGCCTCGGCTGTGGCTCTGTCAGTGAAACCAGTAGATGGCAGCAACTTCCAGGAGACGTTCTTTGCCATCTCAGACCCCACAAATGTTCTGGTACGACTTTGAGAACATGTCAGACATGACGGTTTAGCATTTCTGAATTCTAGTGTTTTATGTATATATATATATGTATATGTGTGTGTGTGTGTGTGTGTGTGTGTGTGTGTGTGTGTGTGTATTTTTTAGTCATAAGAAAAAAAATCTTTACAGAGATATTTCATTAAAATAAGAACAAATTAAGGAATTACATAGCATTTTACCTCTAAGATTTATGGGGCAAACCTATAGATTTATAGATTTATCCTTCTAATTTAATTTAATTACATTTGTTGTTGTAAATTTATAATTAAAAACAAGACTTAAATATGTTTCTTCCATTATGGCCCAAATATTCAGTTGTTTCTATTGGCTTCATAGTTTTAGTAATTCCCCTAGCATGCACAAAATTATCTAACATTTTCTATTAAATTAATAAAATGTAAATATATTTTTTCTTATTATAAATAAGTAAATAATAATATAATAAAAACTACAATAGAAAAATAAAATAGTCAAGAAAATAACTGCTATTATTGATGAATAACCTGGATTTGACCTTCATGCACACGTGTCATGTAAACTGCCTGTACAACACTGGCTGAGGTGAAGTGGGTCATGAATCCATGCTGCCAACCTACTTCCTTTAATCACAGTGACATGGCTTCACATGTAGTACCATCATGGATTACACTTATTACTGTGCCACTGTACAACAACGGTGACACACCCACTGCTGCTCCGTGGCCTGTTTGTTCATCCTGTGTGTGTGTGTGTGTGTGTGTGTGTGTGTGTGTGTGTGTGTGCTGCAGGTGCGTGGGGATCACAGGCTGAGGAGGGACATCAGAGAGGACTCCTCCATCCCTCAGGGCTCCATCCGCCTGCCCCCCAGCCTCACACAGGACCTGACCACCGAGCAGCAGCAGCTGGTCTCGCGGGTCCAGTTCGACTTCTACCAGAAGAGCTCGGTGTTCCAGGTCTGTGCCATTCTGAACGCAATCAATCTGGTACACTTCAAAGAAATGTCTTCAAATTTCATTCAGACATCCTCCGAACCTCAAGGATGAACTGATTAGATTTTGGTGCCATCTAGCGGTAATTTTCCATATTGCAGCCAAGTGCACATCTCCCCCTCCCAAGCCTTCTCGGACCTGGAGATGATTCAAACAGCCACCTCTAAAGCCAAACATCATATCATAGAGACATGGCGGCTTCCATACTGCAAATTGTGCCTTTAACAGAAGTCTAGTTTTCAATTTTTGGATAAACATTTGAAAATAAACACAGAATTGAACACATCAGATTTCAGGGGTCAAAGGTCATCCATCTCATATTATTGTCCGGTGCATTAAAGGGAAGTGACATGTGATATTTTGTCTCCCTCGCCTCAACATGGCGTCACAGGACAGAACTCTGGATTCACAACGCAAACTGAACAGCGGCATCCTGGGCGCCCGGGTGGCCAACCTGTCAATCACAGGACTGAAGGACGACATCGTGATCCACCTGAGGAACAAAGAACCGGTTCCGGTGAGTCCAGGATGAATCACCACTCCTTCGAAACAAATGTCTGGCGACATGTCGTAACGCTTCTCCTCTTTTCCCACATGACAGAAAGATTTCAAGGCCTCGTGCGTCTTCTGGGATTTCACCTTAAGTGGTACTTTCTCTTTCTTTCTTTATGACATAAATATCAGAACATGTAAATGGATTCACGTAAACATCTTGTTTCTCCCCTCAGACGGGACCGGTGGTTGGAACCCCAGAGGCTGCTCTGTCCTGAACAGCACAGACAACATGACGACGTGTGGCTGCAACCATCTAACCAGTTTTGCCATCCTGCTGGTGAGAGTGTTTCCTGTTTACGCTCTGTAACCTCAGATTATTACAGATTAAACCTTCAATATGCTGTTTTTGCTTGGTTTTTTTACAGGACCTCTCCAGAGAACCTCTGACTGATCCCGTCCAGGCCACCATCCTCACCTTCATCACCTACATCGGCTGTGGAGTCTCAGCCATCTTCCTGTCCATCACCATCCTCACCTACCTGTTGTTTGGGTCAGTTTTCAGAGACTGAGGGGAAATGACATTTCCCCCATGGTCATGATTTTCATTTCTAAATGCACGACCTTTGCCTGTTTCCCTATAGTTAGTCCTTAAATATTACAGGTGTCTGTCACTAGAGGGCGCCATTTTCCCACCACGTTACGGTAGCTCAGAATGGACAAACTAAACCCTCTTAGAGAGGGGAGGGGGAGGTGGGGTGTTCAGCTGCAAAATCCAAGGTGACGGGTCAAAGGTCAACATGGCCGTCACCTCACAAATCTCTCTCCAACCTTGTGATCTCCACAGGAAGTTGCGCAAAGACATTCCCTCCAAGATCCTGATCCAGCTGTGTGTGGGGCTGCTGCTGCTGAACCTGGTCTTCCTGGTGGACGCCTGGCTGGCGCTCTACCCGGAGGCCGTGGGCCTCTGCATCTCCACCGCCTGGTTCCTCCACTACTTCCTGCTGGTGGTCTTCACCTGGATGGGCCTGGAGGCCGTGCACATGTACCTGGCCCTGGTCAAGGTCTTCAACAGCTACGTGTCGCACTACATGCTGAGGTTCTCCTTCGCCGGCTGGGGCGTCCCCATGGTGGTGGTCATCATCGTCATCGCCGTCGATAAGGACAACTACGGCCTCGTGTCCTACGGGAAGTTTGCTGACGGTGCCTCTGATGACTTGTGAGTTTTTTCTCCGCTGAATTGAACCCATCGAAGGTGCGGTGTGGACGATTTGGTGACATCCAGAGGTGAAGTTGCAGGTTGCATCCGTCACCTCAACCGGCGAGAGATCCTATGGGCGACCTCAGTTGTCATTAAAAATCAAAAAATATTTAGTAAATATCACTTTTACTACTGTAAAAACATGGCAGCCCCCATAGAGAGGACCGCCCTCCTCATGTGAATATACATTAAAGGGCTCATTTAAGGGCCATGGGGTTGGGGGGGGGGGGGGGGCTCATTTTAGGTTAATGGGGGGGGGGGGTAACACATTTAGGTGATTATAAATTCATGAAAATGTCAGTATGCAATGATTTTGTAATATTTTTGAGAAAGGGCCAAAACAGCCCAAATCTTACACACTGCACCTTGAACTCCTCTCCATCCTCGCCCCCCCGTCTCAGCTGCTGGCTGAAGAACGACGTGGCCTTCTACGTGGCGGTGGTGGCCTACTTCTGCGTGGTCTTCCTCTTCAACCTGGTGATGTTTGTGGTGGTGCTGGTGCAGCTGTGTCGCATGAAGAAGCAGAACCCTCACAACTCGCAGCACCGCAGCACGCTGCAGGACATGCGCAGCGTGCTGGGCATCACCATCCTGCTGGGCCTCACCTGGGGCTTCGCCTTCTTCGCCTGGGGCCCCGTCAACCTGGCCTTCATGTACCTCTTCGCCATCTTTAACTCCCTGCAGGGTGAGAGCGCGCGCACACGCTTCACATTCACACGTTCACAGATACGACGAATGTATACTATTTTGTAATCACGCCGCTTCAGTTGTAACAATACCATGAAATAGATCAGAGTGGATTAGAATAAAACAGAACAGACAATGGTAAGACAAACAATTACTGATGATGATGATGATGATGATGCCCCTATGCCCCGATGAGGATAAATGTGTTACATGTAAATATATACATGTACACATATAAACATAATTATATATATAATTATATTTATATGTGTACATGTATATACGTATGTGTATGTATATAGATATGTGTATGTATACACATATACATACACACACGTATATTTAAAATTATATTTATATGTGTACATTTGTGTATGTATGTATGTATATATGTATATATACACACACATACATACGCACACACACACACACCCATTTCCACAAAATATAAACAGAATAAGAAACAAAATGTATTCATCAATATCATCATTACCTTCACCATCATCATATTTACACATACACAATAGCAATAAAACAAGAATATTTAAATATTTACATACTAAACTTAATGCAAATTGATGAAACAATCAAAATGCTCTTTGGCTGTGGTCATTACCCTGTGGCAAAGTGGATCAACAGCGCCCCCTACGGTCAGCCCCAACAACCCGCTTGTTTAATGTTGACCCTGTTGTAAATGAGTGCTTCACCTGCTCTGCAGGTTTCTTCATCTTTATCTTCCACTGCGCCGTGAGGGAGAACGTGAGGAGGCAGTGGAGGACGTATCTGTGCTGCGGCAGGATGAGGCTGCCAGAGAACTCAGGTGACATGTAACTGTTATATGTTCACATCCCATGTGAGCCTGATTGCGCTAAATCAGAACATGCTCATTTAAAGGTGCAGTGTGTAGGATTTGGTGACAACTGGAGGTGAAGTTGCATGTTGTATCCATCACCTCACCCTTCTGAACATGCAGGAGAACCTGTGGTCGACTTCAGTTGTCACTGAAACTCAAAAGATGTTTAGTACGTACACTCTGGGCTACTGTAAAAACAGGGCGGCCTCCGTGGAGTGGACCCGCTCCTCATGTAAATATAGACTCATTTTAGGATCATGGGGAAAAATCATTTAAAAAAATCATGAAAATGTCAGTTTGTATTTGTTTTGGAATTTCTTTGAAGTGACAAAAATGACCAAAATCTTACACTGCTCCTTTAAAGCAAAAGACTGACGTCTATTAGCCTCCTGGAACTCTGACTCTCTCTCTCTCTCACTCCCTGCAGAATGGAGTCGCACTGCAACTCAGAAGAACGTGAAGAAGTCGTCACTGACCAACCTGACGTCTCTTCACTCCTCACGCTCGTCACAGTCCAACAACTCCTCAAGCTCCACCTCTTTTCTGGTACAGGAGCCAACAGAGCCAATGCATGGCATCGGTATGTGGAGAGGATAAGCCGTTACTTCCTGAATGATGTCATCGTTAAAGGTGCAGTGTGTAAGATTTGGTGACATCCAGTGGTGTAGTTGCATGTTGTAGTCATCACCTCAAACTTCTGAGAATGAAGGAGAACCTATGGTCGACTTCAGTTGTCAAGATGTTTAGTGTGTCCACTCTGGGCTACTGTAAAAACATGGCAGCCCGCATGGGGAGGACCCACTCCTGATGTAAATATACATTAAAGGGCTCCTTTTAGGGTGATGAAAAAAATGAAGGCATACGTTCAGGTGATTTCACTTTCATAGGAATGTTATGTACATACTTTTTATCTACATATAGAAGTGACAAAAATTCATTAGTTAATACATATATAACAGGAGTGTTGTGTTTACAGGGAGTCCATTCGAGGACAGAACCATCACAGCGGGCGAGGATCCAAACATGGACGTGGTCCTCAATGACATCAACACACGCTACAGATCCCAACAGTCCTCCTGATCCACTCTGTTCAATAACCGCTCTTATTTTGAAATCTGTGTCAGTTATGTAAATTGAAGGAAAATTGGAAGCACAGATATTTTTTATTTATACTGTAGATTATTCATATCTCTTAATTTTTGTATATACTTTTGTATGTCAACCTGTTTTATAGTATATTTTCCAGTGGATTTTTGAAGAACAGTTTATTGCCATTTCAATTAAACAATTACACAGCTCAGAACATTATTACTCCTATGATATCTGCTGCAGATGCATTTTCATTTCATTTCATTTAATATTTTTTAAGCCTTTAAAACAAAATACAGCTTAATACCGCATACAAGTAGTTCTATTTAATATAGAATTCATTAAACAAAATCAAAACAATTTTGCTTTGATCATAATTTTAGGATTTTTGTCAAATAAAGAGAGTGAGTTTGGCATAAAGGTGCAACTTGTATGACTTTGGTGAAATCTATTGTTGAAGCTGCATGTTGCAGCTGAATTACTCCTTATCAGCACTCGGTTACCACTGGAACTCAAGGTGTTCAGTTTCAGCCACCAAAAACATGGTGGTGCAACATGGCCTCCTTTCATTAAAGGTGCAGGGTGTAATAGTTTGGTCATTCTAGTCACCAATTACATACTGACATTTTGTTTTTTTTCCCATAACCCTAAAATGAGCACATTAATGTATAGTCACATGAGGGGTCCTCTCCACTGGGGCCACCATTTTGTTACAGTAGCCCAGAGTGGACATAACATCTTATGAACATCTTTTGAGTTTTAATGACTACTGAAGTCTAACATGGGCTCTCCTGCATGCTCAGAGGGGTGAAGGTGAAGTGATGGATACAACATGCAACTTCACCTCTAGATGCCACCAAATCTTACACACTGCACCTTTTAAAAAAATAAAGAAAAAAACAAGAATTGAAAACATGTTTCCCCCTAATCATTTTATTTGCAGATGGTCTCAAACATGAGTGGGACAGAACAGTATTTGGTGAAATCAAATTGAATAAATAAAAGTAACTGAGTCCCACAGGATTGCTCACATGTAGATGTACTGTGTAATGTAATATGCAAGCTACATTCACCGTCCTTCACATGCAGGTAACAGTCTTAAAAAAAAAAAAATTAACTTTAAATATTTCAGGTGAAATCAAGGTGCTAATAAAACATGACATAAAAACAGCACAAGCACAGAGGTGGCAAAAACAGTGGTGGAAATGTTTCCCTTTTAAAACACATTTGGACTTCAGTCATTACTGGGCATGTCCACGTAGCCTTGATACAACCTGAAAAATAAAGAAATCTAATCACATTGGAGCGGCAGTAAATAAAAAACTAAGAGCTTAAAGCAACTCTGAAGATTGGCCTTTCACGCGATTTGAGCTCGAAACTCAAGAGGAAAGGAAAAGAAGCTAAAAGTCGAGTTACACCGTGTTGCCAGTGTAGCTTCGCAGTGTTTTCACATCTAACAGTTTTTGTTATCAGCACACATGCAAATGGACATTCCAAATCAAGTAACACAAATGAAATTACAACTGGCGAGTTGTAGTAAACAATTGTGAGACAAACAAGAAAGGAAAAAAATGGAAAAACGGAAGAACAGGGTAAAAATGTCCAGATATGGGGATAATAAGACTGTCATTGTTCCCTTTAAGATGAGATCAGACTGAATGTGACCATCTCAACATCATGATCAAACACCGTATCATCGACTCCCTTGTGTGAGTGTGAGTGTGTGTACATCTCTGGAACTGTTGAATGAACTGGAAACTGTCGAAACTCTAATTCTGCATGTTTCACATTCAATTGTTCAAAACTCTAAAAGGCCACAAAGCTATATGATGTTGTTCACATTCAGTCTGAGCGCAGCCTTCAGGAGACAGCAGAGGGAGGAGTACAGCATTCACATTCCACCATGAAGCAGAGAGGACTGGAGGCCTTTATTTTTTCCAAATGGTGTAGAACACCCATCTGATGACGTGGATTAAGGTTCATACTGAAGAAGACGATGACAAAATCATACTTAAAGTCATTTTTTGTTAATTATAAGTTAGCACAAAGAGGAGCGTTCAGTCAATTTAGAAATACAAAGAGGCGGATACTAGATAGCCCCTTTCAGTGGGGGCCAAATCTCCAAAATGTGGTCCAAATAGGAGTTATTTTTCTAACTTCGCTCGGTGTTTCACTATGGGAATCGCCTCGGCGTGACCTACTCATGGAAGCTCCAATGACATCACGTCTGTCTTTGACAGACAGGTAGGCGTATGCGGGGGCCCGCCCGACCACCGTCCTTTCTTGAAACATTCTCGCTTTTTTCCCGTGTGGAACTTAGTGAAGCTCCCTCAGCGGTCTGGACTTGCTTGGTGCCGTTCCAACAGTTCACAGAGGCACCGTTAAGGAATCCGTGGCAGAACGCGGTCCCCGGTGCTGGTCCCGACTCAAGAGTAAGTAAGTCATTTTAGCTGGCTCATACGTTACTCGGAGCAGTGTCCGCGTCAAGGCGAGCTGCTCTGTCGGCAACTGTTAGCATAAACAGCTGCGCGGCTAACGGTAGAGCTTGTACCCGCTGGCTAACGCGTTGAGGCTTAACTCCATCCCCTCCCTCAAAGAGGCAAAAAGTGAGGAGGTGGAGCAAACAAGTAGACTTCAGGGGGCTTTGGCAGTTCAAGGTTCTCCCAGCCCCCTTATTCCAACCCAGATCCCTCAGATCCAAAAGCAGGCGAATATGGGCCCTAAATGTTCTGTGTGTCACCAAGGACCCAAACATGTTCTAAAACCTTCAATAAAAACAGCATTTTCGCGGCCAGGTAAGGGTCAAGGGCGAGCGTTTCAAAACAATTGAAAGAAATTGTGTGTCATACCCCCTCCTGCCCAGCAGAGGGCGCCATCGCTCCACTGCAGGCCAACGTCTCCCTCCTGGTCATTGGCGAGCAATCCCTCCTGCGGCCCAGTCTGTCAAAGCAGACCGGTGGCGTGTATGCGCAGTTCACCCGTGGCTTTTGTTCACCATTACTCAAGGGTACAGTCCCTTAACATAACCCTAACCCCCCCCCCCCCCCCACAAACCCCCACCCCCCCCCCCCCCCCTTTCAACACTGTGGTAGTTTCAGTGGCAAACGGGGACTCGGCTCAGGTCCCAGGGGGGCGAAATAATGACACTATTAAACAAAGGAGCGATCAGAGTCATCATGATCGAGGAAGCACACCAGGAATTTTACTCCTGTTACTTCCTCATTCCAAGAGGGGCAGAGGCGCTCTCCGTCCCATTTCAGATCTGCGAGTGTTAAACAGATATCTGCGGACATACACATTCGGGATGTTGACACACAAAGTGCTCCGTCTCTCCATACGCCCGGGAGACTGGTTCGTCACAGTCGATCTCACGGACGCATATTTGCACATTGCCATTCATCCCGCATACAGGAAATTCCTCAGGTCCTCCTATCAAACACTCCCCTTAGGGCTTTCAATAGCTCCGAGAGCATTTGGCAAGTGTGTAGAGGCGGCGTTGTCTCTGTTAAGGGACAGCGGCATCAGAATATTCTCCTACATAGACGATTATCTAATGTGCTCACACTCGCGCGAACAGGCAATGATGGACTCAGCGACGGTGATCAGTCACCTCACGGATCTCGGGCTCAGCATAAACTGGGCAAAGAGCCAGGTGGAACCTGTTCAATGCACTGAACATTTGGGGCTCAAAATAAACTCCCTCTCCCATTATGTCACGTTGTCGGAGGGGAGATTGGCGTCCTTCACACGCTGTCTTTCCCTCTTTGGGTTGGATGGTCTGGCGCAACCTTGGCCAAACGTGCTGCTTTATGCATTCTCCCCCTCTGAGCCTGATCTCCCCCCATTCTGTAACCCCCTCAGGGTCTAAAGGCTCATTCCACTAGAGGTGTCGCAACATCATGGGCACTGTTCAGAGGAGTCTCTGTTCAGGACATTTGCGCTGCGGTGAGCTGGGCAAGGCCTCACACTTTTGTGAAACTTGATAGGTTGGATGTCTCCAAACCATCCCTAGCACAAGCAGCGTTAGGGGCTGGTGCTTCTGGGCCTGGTTCATTCATTTTACCAAGCAAACTGGGGCAGACGCTTCAGGAGACATGCAATACGGCCGTGGGCCATATCTCCCATAGTGAAACCACCGAGCGAAGTTAGAAAAAGAACTTTGGGTTACTTAACGTAATCCTCGGTTCCTTGATAACAGAGTGAGGCGTTCCACCATCAAGCCCTCCTTGCATAGACACGGAAAGAAACCTGTCTCAAATGCTTCAAGGATGGACGGTTGAACGTATTTATGGGGGGCGGGTCCCTGCATACATTGACCTGTCTGTCAAAGACAGACGTGCTGTTATTGGAGCTTCCATAGTAGGTCACGCCGAGGCCATTCCCATAGTGAAACACCTCACTCTGTTATCAAAGAACCGGGGATTACGCTAAGTATCTACTACATTTGTCCAGTATAATCAAAACCTGTGCACATTTTATTTGATTATATCATCTAGCAATAACACTGCACACTCCTGCCTGAGGGGGAAGCTATTCAGTTTGCATGTTATCATCTAGGTAATGCTTTGGCACATGTTCAACTATGCACACTGCACCAGTCATAATCAAAGGTCAAAGGATACAGCTCCAGGTAGGAGGGCACACACACCACCTCTTTGGAGAAGTCCACCGGACACGAGAGTCTCCCCAGCTGCTCCTCGTACTCACTCAGTGCCTGTGTCAGGTTCACACTGTTGCCCTGACGACCGGAAAACACAAATGTCAGGAAACTGGAGCATTCAATCTCAAAGGGGGAGTTGATCTTTGAGGAGATGGAGACAATATCGGGTGGTAGGAGTAGCACCTGACCTGCAGATGGTAAGTAGGTGGTAACACGGGGGTCAGCATGCATGAGTGCTAAGACTGGAATTGAACCTGTGACCTTCTGGTTATATGACGACTCCTCTGACCAATGTAGATATTTGTATCCTCATTAATTTTACATAAAATATTCCTATTTAAATATTTCAAAAGAATATATGAATTATACATTTAACATTATGTAAACCAATTTTGTCAAATGATCAAATAAAGTTAAAGGTGCAGTGTGGAAGATTTTCATCCATTTTTGTCACTTCTATCTATATAAACTGAATTATAAAACAATGATGTATATACAGATTTTTACAAATGTATAATCACCCCAATGTTTGACTTGAATGTTTAAATAACACTAAAATGAGCCCTTAAATGTATGTTTACACCAGGAGCGGGTCCTCTCTGCGAGGGCTGCCATGTTTATACAGTAGCCCAGAGTGGACGTACTCAAGATCTTTTCAGTTTTCATGACAACTGAAGTCTACTATTCGTTCTCCTGCATGTTCAGAAGGGTGAGGGTGAGGTAATGGACACAACTTGCAACTTCACCTCCAGAGGCCACCGAATTTTACACACTGCACCTTTAAGTAAATAATACTTGCAGGAAGTGTGTAGGATTTTGGGACATGAATTTCTAAAGTTAAAAGATGAAGCATGCAGGAGAACCTATGGTAGATTTTAGTTTTATAAACTCCTGAGGTGTTTGGTTTGTCAATTCTAGCTCAAAAATGGTGGTGTAAAATGGCTGCCACTGTAAAGAGGACTTGCTCATAGTATAAATATAATGGTTGGATTCTATGGATTTAGAACATTGATATTTTAAAAAAAAATTAGAGATGAAAATGCGATTAGAGATGGAAATATTTTCACTTTAATCCTACACACTGCACCTTTAATGTCTTCATGACCTCATTCATCTCAGTTGATAGCCACTGAAGACACATGTAGTTAGAAAAGCTAACAATCTAGTACCTTATCTTCTTCATCTCCTCATGACAGACAGAACCAGACGTACCTGTGTGAAGTACTTTCCGGCCGGGTGCAGGACCTTTATTGACAGATCTAAAATGAGCCGCAGGAACTCCCAAGTCGAGTCTGCACAAACCAGTTCATGCTAGTTAGGATGGGTTGAAAGACAACTGACACTTGCATAATACAATGCCACACTTCAAATGAACACGACCGTCATTTTGCCCACTAAAAAGTTAACACACATTTTGAAGTGTTTGCAATTATTATAAATGATATACAATATGTAAATTATAGTCACCAAATTATCATGATTAATAATCTAAAAGTGATTATCATTATTAATAAAAACTGATTCATTTAAAGGTGAAGAGAAAAACATACCTACACACACTGAAGTCATTTCAAGTTTGTTTGTTTTATAATCAAATAAAATAGCATCTGGCCATGATTTCTTAAACTCATGTTCGTGTTTACATTCCCAGAACGCGGATTTAGAGTATAATGGCCAGACAGTTAAAAAAAATGTTTGTGTAAGGTGTGTAAGATTTGGTGACCTCTAGAGGTGAAGTAGCATCCATTACCCCACCCTCCTGAACAGGCAAGAGAACCTATGGTAGACTTCAGTTGTTATTAAAACTCAAAAGATGTTTAGTAACTCCACTTTTACTACTATATAAACATGGCGACCCCCATAAAGAGGACCCGCTCCTCAAGTAGATGTACATTAATGGGCTCATTTTAGGGTAATGGAATAAAATAAAACACTTACGTGATTATAAATTCATAAAAGTATCAGTACGCAATTGTTTTGTATCATTTTTAGAAGTGACAAAAATTACTAAAATCGTACACACCCCACCTTTAACGAGTATTGCCTGAAAATGAGCTCACCCTTAAGGTAACCGCAGAAGTACAGTAGGGGCTATATTCATCTTTCAGTGTCATGGCCAGTGACACTGTCTTCAAGCAGGATTTGAACTGGAGAGTATCCACTGAGCCACTGCCGCCCATTATAATTTGCCCCACCCGTTCATTCCAATGGTAAACATGACTGCTGTCCTCAGCCTGGGAAACGGCATGACTGCCAACAAAGTTGCAGTACCACCATTTGTCCACTATCTCTGCTTTGCTTTCACAGCTCAGGGCACTTCCTGTATCCCGTTCTTATCCTACATTCCATTGTTTGACTGCCTTTAATTATTCTGGTGAAACTGCTTTGACAAGAGTGCCAGTGTGAGTGAGAGGGGAATGTAGCAGTTGCATTTTGTTGTCCCTGAGCCAATGGATCTCAGGCCCACGCAGGCTTCTGACCTGAAGTGTCAGGTCAATGACATGCACATCGATGAATCCAGGTATGCCTCCCTTGTACTAACCTGTCCATAATGAGGGCGTGGTACCTGAGAGGGAGTATTACTTGAGCCAGTTGTTTTTCAGTTTCGGCTCAACCAGCAGTCACAGACTCCTAGGCAGTGCAGATTCAATAACGGTGGACAAATCCACTGTATGAAAACTTTACATGTTCAATGTGGGGGGCGACCTCCGCTGCAGATGGATGAAGCACAATAGCAAGTGAAAAAACTTGCAGTTCACTGGGTGGCCACTGGGGGCTGACTCCAACCAGGAGCACATCCCCATAGACTCTCATGTTAAAATGAGTTAAAGAGAATGAAACATGTTTAAAGTCTGGTACAAGCTTCGGTTTTTGGTCTCAATTATTTACATGTTTTCCCGTGACAACTGTAGGGGGGCTGAAACTCGCTTATTTCTATTTTATTGACGTTTTGAAATTGCGCATAATCAACGGTGTGGTCTTTTGTTTGCCCCCTGAGCCGACCTGGCACAACAAGCCGACCCACAGCTGTGTGTGTGTTCCGCCTCTTTGCTCGTTTTTGAATGAACCGGGAACGAGGAGGAGTTAAGATTTGGCAAGATGGCCAACAAGGGATACGCCCACAATGTGCCTCAAAACCGCTCCGCCGAAACGGGTGACGTCACGGACGCTACATCCATCTTTATAAACAGTCTATGGTTCAATATTTACAAATACAGACCTTCTTCTGGCTCTGTGGATATTGGAACCGCAGTAAGGTCATTTATTACGTAATCGAACGTCCGCCCTTCCTGGACATACTTCTTCAGCACGGGGACACAGTCCTCCACCAGAATCTGTAACAGCAGAGATAAATATATCAAAATCATAGCCATACCATAGTAACTACATCTTAACAGTTCTCTGCACCAGCTGATGTGTTATCTGAATTTGCAATTAATTTGAAATGCCTTCAAACAGTCAAGTGTCTGGAGTGTTTTTTCCCAGTTTTAAAATGTCCCGATAGGTTTCGTTTGACATCCCCCTCTCTCCCTGTGCTAGGCTGAAGATTGACAGCAGGTAACGCTGCCATGGCAACCTATACAGACAGCTGTAAGAAGAGAGACAACAATCAACAGCTAAACTACTGACCAAGTCTACACTCATTCCTTCAGGATTCTGAGACATGTTAAAAGGTAATAAAGAGCTGTGGATATAGATTAGTTAAGCTCCTTCTTCTAAAATAACACTGTTTTACACACAGTCCTGAGTGTGTAAGAGATCAAAGGAAATTGGAAACCCCCCGCTAACAAAGGTAGTAGTTTAACAGGTTCATGTAACACAATACTCCGGGGTACTCACTTGGTAACAGTCCCCCTTCAGGTTGTCCAGGATATTGCCGCAGGTTTTCCTCATGTGCATCTTGCACCCATCTATCACCTTCTGATCAATGTGCAGTCTTTGTTAAGTCAGAATCAAGTGAATCAGGTCACCAAACGAGGATTTTAAAAATAAAAAATAAAAAAGAGGTATAGAAAGCAGAAAAACACACCACTGCAGACTTTAAAGGGATTTCCTATTTTTTTTGTGTATGTTCATCATGAAAGAAAAGGATATCTCCACCATGGTGATCATCTTTGGCTTCTGTTTGACCACCTCAGCGAGGATGCCTCCGTCACCTCCTCCCAATATCAGCACGTCCTTTCCAGCATAGTTCACTTTCCCACTGCCGATGATGGCTTGGGTGTAGGACTGGTCACTTTCTGCTAGGTCTGCAGGGGAATGGATTCACTTATACCCATACAGTGTGCACATGATGGAAACTGAGCCACACATACTGAAAACATGGGAAAGGAGTAGAATATTGATGTAGGATGTGTACATGGTGGCTCTAAATAGGGCGCACTGCAGTGCTGTACAAACTTACTAATATCTCCGTTGAGTATTAAGGTGTTTCCAAACTGGTTTGAGTGCAATATCTTAATGTTTTGGTACGCAGAGTCTTCCTCGTACACCACCCGGTCAAAGTCATACTCCACCAGTCTGCCATCCGCTGTGGGCCAGTATCGATCCACCGTTGACCCTCGTACAAGAGCAGGGAGCCTGAGGGAGTTGATGGTGACAGGTACAAGTAATCAATGTCATTGTGACATATGAGCTGTCACATTTCACCCACACAGATCATTACTTTTTTTATGTCAATTATCAAGCTTTGTCTTTTCTTGCTTCTTCGAAAGAGTCTGTATGTATTGATTTCTATAAAACTATAGACAGCAGCCATTTTATTCATTTCAAAGCTTACTTGAAGATGCAGTGAAAGTTTACTTTATTTCATTTACTTCAGTTCATCATTCTCACTGGACACAAGCTATTCTTTAAATCCCAGTTCGACTTGGTTAAACTGTGTATTTCTGTTATGGTAATGCTGCCACATGTATGTTTTTCCTCATTTGTTGAAATTATTGTAAGCAAATGATGTGCAAATAATTGTAAACAAATCAAGTGACAAACTGAGACACTTCAACAAAGACCCTTACCTTTTAATCCTCCTGATATTGCCATGTAAGAGATCATTCAGCTTCTTCTCCAGTGCATTTAAAAGCTGCGAAGAGTTTGAGACACAGTAAAAAGCTCGGATGAAGAACAGGTTTTCAGTTTTAGCACAAGAAACAATCATTAACATCATCTGGCAATGAACAATACCGCAGTTACATGCCATTTGCTTCCCATGTGTGTACTTGAGATGCCAAGTGTGTTTTTGGGCCGGGGAGGCAGAAACATCCACATATTTACAGCTAAAATATATAGTTTTTTGTTTTTGTTTTTAATCACCTACATTGTCTAGTTGCACAATGTTGTTGTCATCCTCATAACACTGCAGATCAATGGTGACCAATCCTTGGGAATGCACACGTAGAACAACAAGCCTGAGAAATAAAGATGGAAAGAAGAAGAAGAAGACAAACACACACACTGATGGTTAGAAGATTGCTACATATGTTTTCTTGTGTCCTCCACTGAAAAGAAATGGCTGAGTATTTTCCGATGTGTCCACCACACTGCTCTGTCTTTATGTAGTCAATATTATCTCTCTCACTCTGTGCCATCGTCCCCAGTGGCAGTATATATATATATATGCACACATACATACATACATACATACATACATATATATATATATATATATAGTGGATGTTAACATCATAGACATGCAGACTGATAACAAGTAGAAACCTGCCACCTCTGGAATGTCACATGACACAACCGAGCTGCTGGGTGTAAAACGGAGACAACGGAAATAGACATATACCGCTGCCGTTTCTTTGATTTCGTTTCCACTTGAGCGTTTACATCTGCTTTTACACCGGCTCCACACACACTTTGTTTTAACATGCAAATTGCAACCATCCTTGGAAAATGCAAAGAATGCTGAAAATTGCAAAACAGGTCTTGCACCTTTCACTCTGACTTCCCTGTAAGTCTTTGCCTGAAGAATGGCTGCTAAGACAAGGCAGGTCAACTTTTGAACCCTTAAAATGATCCATGTATTTAAGTCATGTTTTTAAATATCTCAGGTCATCTGAGGAAAAGACAATTCTTCCAATGACTTTCAAATCTTAGCCTGTCACCTTCACAACCTTACCTGCCATTCTTGCCAACAAATGTCGCAAGGTATCCATGTCCACTCGTGTCATGGACAGTCTCTGTCATTTCCTGCTCCTGGAATATGGACAGTAGGCCGGGAACTGTCGATGTAGGGTCAACTGTGCAAAGATCAGAAGATGGAACAAGGAGGCAAATAAAAGCTTTGCTAACTGAAGCACAAAAAGTCATATTTCAGAGTTTCTATTTCAGCACTCTTCTGCAGGAGGACTGTGATGAACACACATTGTAATGTGCAGAAAGAAATAAAAAATAATCAACTAAAGAGAAAATGTTGCATTTCTTAGAAAAGCAAGAGGCCGATCAAGGCGATCCAAAACATGTGACGATGAAAAAAAAAACAAGTAAACAAATACTTCAAAAAACACGATCACAGAGAAACAGACCACACCAGCAGTGCTTCATCTATATAATAATTATATACAATAATAACAACAAAGAGCTACGCAGCCCACGGTCCCAGCAAAATGGTCCCATGATGTAAATATAGGTTCAACAATATAAAAAAAAACAGATGGTAATATGACTTAATTAAAGGAAAAAAGATAATAGATCAATTTGATGAACCTCAAATGAATAATAAAAAGGCTCAAATGATACCATGTGCCTAACATTAAAGGTGCAGTACCACCTTTTGGTTTATCCTCCATGTACGGCACACTGTGTATATCAACTGCTCATTAAAACTTAACAATTTACACATCTGAGCAAGTTAATGGGACATTTTACATTCTATTCTATTTCAACCCCCCCCCCCCCCCCCCAAAAAAAAAAAATTCGAACTGCACCTATCATGGAGCTATGTTTTTCTCCTATTCATAAAAAAAAGTTCACATCATAGAAAGGATTACACAATCTACCCCACTAAGTTTATATAACGGATATAATTAGAACCTATCATCAGAATAACATTAAAACTCATGATCAATTGTGACCAAAACATCCGGATCAGATTATGAGGTTAAAAAGTGCAACTATTTAAAAACTGTGACCACAGATACGATATTTATCATGAATGTGTTTCTGGTGTTATTATCACATAGTAGCCTTGTTTTGTTGCTGAATGTTGAATAAATAGTTTACATGTGGTGTTGGGACATGCCGGTTACTGCGGAGCGTGACGGACGCGGAAGAAAAACTACAAAGATGGCGGAACAGCGCCACTTCCTATGCGACACTTCTGGACTGACTGAGGGATTGAATCGACTTTATTCACATTGTTCGTCAGAAAAGTATCGAGCCGCTGCACAGCAACGACTCTGAACACTCCACTTCACCCCTAAAGACACACCTCCACGTTTTATAACAATTAAAACCAATATTTAATATGAAATAAAAACATGCGCCATATCTCAAGTTGCCCACACATGCAAATACACGAGCCTTTATCAGCTTCCTCTTGTGAAGGGCACTGACTGACAGACGAGCGGGTTAATATTAGCATGATTAGCATTGTTAGCTAGCATGCAGCAGCCCCGGTGTAGCAGCACCAGGAGGCAGAGACCGAGCTCCCGCTCCAGCTCTAGCCGCCCCGGGTGCTCCACTTACCTGCCGCGGAGAGGCTGAAGTCGAGGGTGTAATGTCGAAGAGCCATGTCTGTCTGCAGCCGTCATCCATGCCTAGAATAGGCAAGCAGCGAATATTTATTTGCAGAGACAGAGGGAGGGCCCTGCCACCACGACTGCTGATGACACTGCCCCTTACTACAGCCGGAGGGGGCGGGGCCACAGCGGAGACGAGAGAGGATGGAGGCGAGACGCTCCTCTTCCGCCTTCCCTTTCTGGTGGGCGGGGCTCTATCTCTGCAAATGAATAATGAATTAATATACATCAATTCATTAATTCATGAAACAAACAGATACGAGACACTCAGTAAAATAAAATGAAATAAAACAAGATCAAATCAATGATACCAATGTGAACAGGTTGAGGAATCTCCTCAAATAACCAAAGTAGCATTAAGAATGGGAGCTCATTTGTCTCCTTTTGTTCAATTAAACCATTTAAGTAATTACACTTTTTTTTACATTTATTTTCCTAAAAACTATGATAAACTCATGATCATGGCCTCAATCCAACATTTTGACACACACATGTTAATGTTATGTCTAATGAATTATGTTCATACATTTTTATTCTTATATTTACTTATAGTCAATTAATTACAAATGTCATTGTATCTCAACATTACAAGTAGTAATTGTTCTGACTTAACATCTTAAAATAACCCAAAATAGTAATTTAATTGCTCAACATGGTTACTTATCTCAAACTAACATCATAGTCTCCCGATGTAATGTTCAACTGTTAAGTAATATATCTCCAAGTCTAAATAATTGTATTATTGCACATCTTATCGTGGTATTATCTATGTATAAAGGGATGATTTGGTGCAGTTTTAGCGTGTCGCCAAAATTCATCATCAGATTTCTTTGAATTTTGTGGCGACGCCTCATCCGAGGAAAAACGGATCTTAAAAAATGGCATAAAAAGCCCAATGTTTCAACACGTATTGATAGAGGAAATGATAAACCAAGAACGGGATGATTAGAGTGAAAATGCAGATTCAGTATTCTCAGAATACTCCATTCTATTCCTTAACATCTGGAACTAATCACTAACAAAGTCAATACAACAAATAGTACCTAAAAAAAACCAATTACATAATCACTCAAAAATAACCACTTGATAACAAAGAATAATGAGCCAATAGATTTCCAGGGTGATAGACGACACATGGGCCGAGGTCACCACACGTGTGTCTGGATGACGTGATGGCCGCAGTCGTCCTGAGTGAAGCTTCAGGTTCCACGTCGTCTTAGTCATACTGAAGTCACCAAGTCACACTGAACCACAAACAGTACAGTTCCATGTGACATTTAGAAGAACAATCCTTTGTCTAAATTAGAATTCCACTTTTCTTTTGATGGAAACCCCCAAACTGGAGTTCTCTCCCTTACATGTCAATTAGAAATTAACCATGGCTGTTGATGCTGTGACGCTGACGTCTCTCTTCTGAGGAGCTTCTGTTGTTCGACACAACACGTCGACAACAAGTCTTTATTTAGATGTGTATGTTGATGCTGTGCAGTCACACTGGGATCACATCCCAGTGAATGATGTCATCAGGGCCAGAATACAAAAAAGCAGAATAACATGTTGTGCAAAATATGCAATGTGCAGACCAGGAGTCACTAACAACATTTGTCCAAGGGTCATCATGTTTCCCAGCAGACACTGGAAGGACTGGATGCTTTTGTAAAAGAAAAGAAAATAAATATTGCATCCTATATATTATTATATTTTGAATACTAATTGTGTTTGTTTACTAATTTCCTATGTTATTTTGGAGCCTTTGTCAGTGGTAACATATACCAGTACTGCAGCAAGCCACAAGGGGGCAATTGCGATATTTTATTCTGTTTCCGAGTTCGTCCGGTTCAATTGCAACTCACAAGGCTACTCCTGAATTTAGTAATATTCTGTGTGCCACATTGGAAAACTCTGGTGGGCCGGATGTGGCGGGTGTCATAGACAACATCATAAGGCACATCTCTTACATCATCACTTTTATTAATTTCAGTGCGTCGAACTGAAGTAAACAACACAACAACCATTTGAGCAAACATGGCGTTTAGGGCACAACAACAGCTGGAGGCTGGACGGAGGAAACACATGCATGCAGATGATGGTGAGAGAGTGAAGAGTTGGTCAGATCAAAACATCAGATGTAAATATGTACTAAACATAAAACATTATAGAGGATGTATGTGTCATGCTGCAATTCTACGGCTTCATTAAGAATCGGTGATGGTGAAACTATGCCAGATACAACAAACGGTGTGAGCTGTACGCACAAAAAACACAGTTTAGGTGTTAAGGTGAATGTAGTTAAAGATTTAAAGTGAGTTACTTTTCCGTTTAACGTGGCCACGTGGGACCAGTCAGATCAAAAGTCAACATTTAAATTATTTACAAATAAGACAGTCAGGTTTGGATATGTGACATCATCAGTTAAACATTTAGGTGTAAGATAAGATGTTTCCAAGAGACCAAACACAGAACTATAAATTTGATTTAACCTTAAGGAACAAAAATACATATATTTTTTTATATATGAAGATCCAATCTATTAATATTGTTGTTTAATTTTTTAAAATCAATTTTATTTTATTTTAACTTTGTATCTCTTTTTTTTAAATTTCAAGTCTCTATTGAACAATACACAATTTATTGCAGATTTCACTATATTGTAAAATATATAAGAATGTATATTAAATAAATAAATAAAATAATAAATGAAATGTATGAACTTTAAGATATATGGTATGCATTCTTTACATAAGAAGAAAAGACACATTGACATGTATTGTCAAATATCCTGTATGTTTCCCTTCAGTACATCAAAATGTATTTTCTAACACATTCCAATATAAGGGATGCACCCACCTCCCATAAACCCATCTTCACTGCAACACGTATCAAAACCCACATCACCTCGGGATGCAGAATGATGTCATTACAGCTGTTAACCTCCATGACATCAGAAAGTGAAGCCACCACAATCGAACGCATCAAAGTCAGAGTCAGCCACCTCAAAGTCGAAGCCGTTGTAGTGAGGGGAGTCGAGCGCCGGGCTGCCGCTGCGGTACGTCCCCGCCGGCCCCAGGCCCGAGAAATCCGCGTTGACTGGCAGGTCGGGAGCCTTGGCCTCCAAGTTAGATGGCGTGCACGCCCCCAGGTAACCCATAGCAGAGGAGGCGGCGGCCCCGCCCATCAGCAGATACACCGCCCTCACTGCCTCCGTGTTGGTGATGGTGCCGTGACGCAGGCACCTCAGGGAATGTGGACTTCCTTTGTCGGGCTTAGGGCGAGGGGAGTTCCTTCCTGCCGGTCAGAGCGGGGTTTGACGAGGTCAAAGGTCACGCACATTAAAGGTGCAATTGACATGTGTAAAACACGTGAACACACCTTTCTCCCTGGGGGACGGACACGTCATGGGGCCTGGAGAGGGCGACTTCCTGTCACCGACCGGAGGAGAGGGCTGGTCTTTGTCCAGAATGTGCTCCGGCACCAGGTCGTTGAGCGAGATGTGAGGAGGGAGGACCTGGTGTCGCTTACAGGGACTGTGAGGCGAGAGACTCTGAGGAGAGGACAAAGACGAATGTTCATGTGGCTCAACATCCATCTCACTCTGTGATTAAAACCACTCGAAATGTAAGATTGAAAGTAAACAGATCTGAATCGCCTGAAACTAAGAATGGCTCATGTCTCTCATTTGTTGGAATGAGCTTCTTGTTACGGTGGAGCCCCCTCGGGCTTTTGCATTTCTCTGTCATCCAAATGCCTTGGCATTGCATAATAGGCGTTCGCCTCAGGCGCCACCTGTTGGAGGGGGCAAAACACTGCAGCGAACGTTCAAAAAAATAAAAATACAACAATTCATTCAATAAAATCAATGGTAATAATTCACAAAATAATAAGTTGATGTTGTAAGAAGTTGATGGGTTCCTTAAGCCGACACGGGCAATCTATGTGTGAGTGAGAGAGAAATATCTTAATGAATAAAGTAAGGGACCGTCATTAAATTGTCTTCATGTTGACCAGAAACATAGACGTACAAATATTCCACATTAATGGTGTCAGTGTCTCACCTTTTTCACTTTCTTCAACACATTCACCCACTGACTGGAAAAATGGATGACAATGATTCTGTTAATACCTTCATGCAAAAATGGACACGAATTAATTAATAAATGAATCACTTACAAGCAAAGATGATAAACAGGATGTGGTTATTCAGTCATTACGAGCCTGACTCTTTTGACTCTTGACTTTTGACGGGCTCTCGAGGGGCTTCCTTCATATGCTACGTTAAGCTAACATGCTGTGTGGACTGTTTGTTCTTCATGAGGACAAACCCCATGAGGACGTCAGACCAGCTGAGTCCTCATCCACTCTGAATTGCATGTAAACACATGTGCACACGGCTGTGCTCTCACTGCCATTGTGGTTGTGTTATCACTCAGATTATGCACAATGACATTTCATTTCATTTGATCGATCTCATTGTTTTCATATATTTTCGTCATTGGATAAATAAATGGAAATTATTGGAGCTGAAGCGGCCCACCAGAGGGTCCAATCACTTATATTAATCCAACACTTTGCAGTTGACCTATGCTATAGAATGACATGCACATTTTTAGTGTAATAGAAATATATTAAAGGTGCAGTGTGTAAGATTTTGGTCATATTTGTCACAAAAAATTACATAACCACCTTAAGGTTTCATTCTTTCCTATTTCCCTCAAATAAGCCATTTAATGTATATTTACATGGGTCCTCTCTACGGGGGCTGCCATGTTGTTACAGTAGCCCAGATTGGACATGGGATGCCATTGGTTCTCCTGCATGCTCAGAAGGGTGAGGGTGAGGTGATGGATACAAAATCATGGCATCAAATCGCACACGCTGCACCTTTACGTGTGACTTTCGGCCGAGTCATGTTTGAGAGAAAAGACATCAGACCTGCAGTCTGTGGGGTTGTCGGCCAACAGCAGTAGGTATTTGTTCTGAGGGAGGATGAGGGCGAAGCAGCAGTCCCTGCATCCACCAGAGGGCAGCTTGGGCAGGTCCAGGATCTCCTTCCCCTCCACGATGGCCTCACAGCTGGTCTGCAGCAGCACCAGCTGGTCCGGAGGAGACGAGGCATCGTGGCAGACCAGCAGGCTGCCCTCGGCTGTGAGCAGCAGGAACCTCTTCTTCCACTGTTTGAAGATGAATCCACCTGGAGCAGAGAGAGAGAGAGAGAGAGAGAGAGAGAGAGAGAGAGAGAGGACAGTGCGTTTGAAACAATGCAATAACAACATGCTCACAGGCAAAAGTGGGCGTGGTCACAGCAATCGTGACAGCAGATTAAAACCACTTGTCATTCTGTCATCTCCACAGATTAGACAGCTGTCACATGGTGGGAGGATCAAGGGACCGAGGACAGGGGGGGCTCAACCAGCCAGACGACCCTGGAGATTTTGCCTGATTTTGGCATAATCTCACACACACATGTGCGCCTTATCACTTCGTTTGCATATAGTAAATATACAAGGTGGAAACCGCTCCTTCAAGATAATAACATGAAGAGCTGATGTGAGGAGACAGAGGAGGAGCAGCCAGTGTATTTTTAGCCACAGTTTGGGACGAAGGGTTTTTAACACAGCTGTGATGAAAGAGTGCAAATCCATTTATAATCTATTTATTGGTACTTAAAGTGATGTTTGAATCCATTTAAAGATGATTCGAAAGAAAAAAAATCCAACTCAGATTCTATAATAATCATACCATTTCAAATCTAATATTTCCATAGAAATATAATATATAAAGCGAAAGCAAAGCAAAGACACATACTGAGACACGAAGCACAGTCGTCATCCTCCTCCTGAACTATTATTAGACATCATCACACCTCACTGATGCACATACTAGACCACCCAGTGTTCCTATAAGAACTAGACAAACAGAAACAACACAAGTGTGATGCAGTGACATCACATCAAAGTGTTACTGTGACCTAATCTGACCACGTCAAGAGAAGTATGAGAAAGAATCCACTCACTGTACATCCTGAGTGTCCCATGGTGGATCCCGGAGATGTTCATGTTCATGTCAGCGGACGCTTGATCCCAGTGATGCAGGTCTCAGGGTGAGAGAGTGAGAGTGAGAGAGGGAGTGAGTGAGAGAGAGAGACAGACAGAGAGAGAGAGAGAGGGAGGGAGAGAGAGGTAGGTTCCAGGATGGGACGAGAGAGAAATCACGAGGCTCACTGTGAGTTTTACAGCCTGACGTTAATCCGCGTACAGCACTTCCTGTCCACAGGGCCACAGTTCAGCTGCCTGCTTTGAAAATGTGATGTGAGGGGATGTTACACAGAGTAAGTACGTGCGCGCAGTTTTATACACAGAATTAAAAGTGCTATAAAATCAGTAAAAGGGTTTTCAATGTCGTCCAACAACAGCCATGAAAAGACAGTTGGTTCATTTTAGATCGAGTTTATTCTGACACAGAATCATCACAGACGTTAAGTTGTCATGAAAAACAATAAATACAATAACTTAAAATCAAAGATAAATGCTTCACAATCTTGATTGAATGAAATGTTATACTCTACAAGTGACACCATAAATATAGCATAAATAAAACCATTGTTTATATATAAAGACAAAACTTACTGTGCTGATCTTCTCACAAAATGTAGCCGATTGACTGACAGACAACATTTATAAGTAAAGAGATGATAAGAAAAAACACAGTGTAAATGATTACACTTCTTAAAGGCACAGTCTGTAAGATTTAAGCGAAATGATCTTTATCATGATAATACTGAAATTTGAGGGTACAATCACCTGAATGTACAAATAATTATTTTCATTAACCTATAATGAGCTTTATATTTACATTAGAGGCAACTTGTCTCTATGGAGGGGGCCATGATATCTTTTAAATAGCCCGAAATTATAGTAATAATGATTATAATAATTATAATAATGATATTTTAATAATAAATCAAGGATACCATAGGTTTTCCTATGTTGTACAGCTGCAACCACTAGATGTCACTTAATCCTACACATCTTTAGAAAAAAGTGGAGTGAATAAAATTGGGTTCAATTCCATTTCGATTAAAAAATGTCTTTGTCTTCGCTGGCAGTTTATCACATTGTTTATTCTTTCATCTGTTAAAGATTGAAAGTAAACAAAGTGATGTTGACAAGTATTTCAGGACAAACATCCGTCCACTGTGTGTGTTTTCAGGAATGATGAACATCAGTAGTGCGTCAGCTCAGCGGATGTATACATATGTATAAATACGGTATATATTTATGTATATATCCTGTATGTGTGTGGAGTACTTGGTGACTAAGAGAGCTGATCCTCATATTGTTTTCTGAAACAGTCTCCGGCAGGAAAGAAGTCCCAGCAGCGCTCCTGGTACATCTTCCACACGTACGACTCCTGCATTTCAAAACAACACGGACACATGAGATGAGCAAGATAATAAAATGCAATAAATATCTATTTTTAAAATGTTTTAACTGACCTGTCCCGTGTGCTCTGTCTCATCTTTGTTGATCAGGTACATTAAAAAGAACCTGGAAAGGAAAAAATGATTTTCTAACGACCACAAATACAGAAACTCACACAATGAACATGATCCTGTGGATGTTACTCACATATAATTCGCAAGGTTGTGTTCATCGAAAGTGTGAGTCTCGAAACCGTGCGGCGTGGTGTCGAAGTAGTCACTTCCGATGCCACATATGAAGCATTTTGTCTAAAGAGAACAAAATCATTTTGCAATGTTTTAGTTTTTTCAATGTTAAATTTTGTCCACTTTTTTGGGAAACTATGTTGTAGTAAAAGTATCAAATTAAAAGAGTTGTTATTTTACCTCCATATCTTCTTTGACCTGCTCTTGTTGGTCTCGGAGTTCTCCAAAGGCATCGATAATCAGACCTGGAACAGTGAAGTTATCATTAGTTGAGTTGATCAAGTGAAAAAATCCATTACCAACGTGCAACAACTGTAATATTCACTTAAAGGTGCTGTGTGTAAGATTTGGTAAGTTGTTTGTTGTATCCATCACCTCACCCTCACCCTTTCGCGCATGCGGGGGAACCTATGGTGGCTCTCAGTTGCCAATAAAGCTCAGAAGATGTTTAGTATGTCCACTCTGGGCTACTGTAAAAACATGGCGGCCCCCATAGAGAGGACCTGCTCCTGATGTGAATATACAGTAAAAAGCTCGGTTGGGTTATGTGTCAAGAACGTTGTACATTCAGGTGATTATACATTCGTAAAAATGCCGTATATACTTTTTATCTACAGATAGAAGTTACAAAAATTGACATACTGCACCTTTGATATCATTACAGTGAGTGTTTGAGGTATGTAACATCCCCCTCATGTCTTTTTTGCTAATAATTGATGAAAGACTTGTTAATATATGATAATAATTAATATCTAATCATCATAAAAGCAGAAATAAGTGTATATATTTACCTTTCTTTTCCCCTTTAGTTCTATTTTAGGAATTATTCTTTATCTCTGACAGGTATAAAATAAAAATGAAGAATGCTTTTACCAATTAAAATCCACTTCTAAGTAATAGAAAGGAATGACGGTAAACTAACCCTGTTACATAACACACAACTTGTGCAGGATCTACTCGGAGTGCAGGATACATTAAAATTTAACTGGAGGAAAACATGAATGCTTTTAGTCCTGATTAGCTAACTCTAACACAGACAACACCACAGGGTATCTGGGTTTTCAGAAATGAAAACATACAGAAATGACATGAGAAACAGAATCTGACATTACCCTGAATAATAGCCAGCAGAATGACGATGACGAAGAAGAAGAAGGTGATGTCGAACACCACTCGATACAGCTCATATTCATCTCCGGCAGGATCCTCGATCTCATCTCCGATGCCTCCACCAGCTCGAACGCCCACGTACATGTGGAATAAGTAACACTGCCAAGAAAAGGGAATTTGCATCATTTAGGATTAGGTGTAGAAATACACCAAAATGCACAGTTTGATGAAATGCAACGTACAGTCATCATGTCGTCACACTTCATGTCAGGCTCGTCCTCGTCCTCGCCCTTGTTGTAAAACTTGCGGAAGAAATTGAAGGCGACGACGGTGTAGAGGTAAACCACCACAGCCAACAGGCCCACGGTCATCATGAGCTGGAAGGAACAAGAGGACAGCAAAGTTGTGACGCAAAAAATGAATGAAAACGGATGCATCGATTCCAAATTCACCTGTTTGCCGTTGTGTGTGACCGAGGACAGGATGGTACGAAGGGTCTTCACGCCCATGGCGATGTCCAGCAAGTGACAAGCAAAGAAGAAGTGGTTGTAATGTCCAAGCAAAGACATCACCAGGTACCAGCAGAGGTACAGGAACGTCTGCAGAGACAGCAAGGACAGTTATGGCCAACACGATAATAAGTGGAAAAACCTGCAGTTCACAGGGTGGCCACCTGGGGCTGTTCTCCAAAAGGGAGCAAATCCCCATAGACTCCCATGTCAAAATGTCCAACTTTAGAGGTGAATGAAACATGTTTACAGCCTGGTACAAACTACAGTTTTGGTCTAAATCAGTCACACGTTTTCCCGTGACAACTGTGCGGGGGCGGGGCTTATTTCTATTCTAGGCAGGTTTGAAATTGTGCATAATCAAGGGGCGTGGCCTCTTGAGTGACACCTAGACCGACCTGGCACATTCTGTGCTATAACGGTGCCATGGGCCCACCCCAGCTCTTACTTGCCCGTTTTTGGATGAACCAGGAAGTAGGAGGAGTTAGATGAAGAGTGAACCTCTACAGAAACCTATGAGTGACATCACGGATGCAACATCCATCTTTATGCACACTCTAAGGCTGTTATGATGTTGACCACTATTATAAACAATAGTAATATATTGAGTTGTATGGTGTATAAATGCTTATGTGTTCACTTACACCGTCTGTGAACACAACACCAAATTTCCAGATCTGGAACTTGATGTCAATGGAAGTCCCCCTGAAAAGACACAACATGAATAAATCACTTGTGTTTTTAATGGTTTAATGATAATGTGCCTCGTTGCGGCGCTTCACCACATCGTACCATGCGAACACTGAGTTATCCGGCTCCTCCTGCTTCTTCTCATGTTGCTGACTCACATCCAGGGAGGCTAAGTCGACGCCCAGAAGCTCTGCGATCCTCTCCCGGCCGTAAATGTCCCCATACTTATCCAGAACCTGATCAGAGAGAAAACATTACATCACACCCGATCTGCAGAGCCAAAACTAGCAGAACCAAAAAACAACTCACCTTTCGTTTGACAAATTTGTCCCAGTAGTTGTTTGGGAAGGAGCTGAGGACAAAAGGAAACATAAAGGACAAATTGAAACATCGTGACATGAATAATGAGGTGGCATCTGTGAGTCCTACATACGGTGTATTGAGGACCAGTCGATCCCACTGGCCCTTGATGTCGTCGTCCTCTGGCTGTTCAGTGATGTAAAGTCCGTCAAACTCCAGCTTTCTGGCGAGTTCTTTCTCTCTTTTAAAGATCACGAGTGGAATCTGAGGGAAAGAGTTACAGTTATATTTGTTTTCAGAACAGATTGTTATGGTGATGTTTATCTTCATCGCACCTTGAGGCAGTTGTAGCCGATGATGCAGATGAAGGAGATGACAGTGTGGAGGATGGCAATGAAAGCCATGGTGGGCTGCATGTAGCCCGTGCTCTCCTCCAGATAGAAAAAAACCGGGACGTCTTCCTCGTCTTCGTCTCCCCCCTCACTCACTCCAGATCCCTCAGCTTCTTCCCCTGAGCCTTCAAACAAGCCGGAGCCCTCGAAGAGACCGCTGCCCTCCGACAGGCCCGATCCCTCCAGGTCCTCACTCTCAGGAGGGGAGTCAGACACCTATACGGTAGAGTGAAGAAGGTTTACAGATAGTCTAACAGAGACCTGGGCATTTCACGAACCGCAAAGTTTTGTACATGAAGCTAGAAATAATATGCCAAAAGATGCTTTTATTTTGAAATGATTCCATTTCCTGCATGATTCTGTCATGCTTGATGTTTACATGCGAGGATGGAGCCCAGCTGCATCAGGAAACCTCCATTCAAAGCGCCTCCCCTCACATTCTTAGCCTTCAAAATAAAAGCACCTCTTTAGAAAATCACCCCCTTTCAATTTCAGTCCAATTTGCTTTTGAAATGTTTTTCTGTATTTATGATCATAAGGAAACTGTTTGTTCTTATTGTAAGGGACTGGTATTGTCTACAAAACAAAACTCATGGGACCACCCCAGTTCTTACTATGCTCCGCCTCTTTGCCCAGATGAACCAGGAAGTGGGAGGAGTTAGATGACGAGTGAACCGCCCATTATGAGCCTCATAAGCACTCTGCAGAAGTCTATGGGTGATGTCACAGAAATAATACTGATTTCCAACTATTAATTTGATATTTTTTGTGCATAATGTTAAATTATTTTTAACATTATAATTATTATAATTATATTTTACACACATGATAAGTACTGATTATAAAGTTATGTTGTTTTCACATTTATCTGAGTTTCTTGATAAGATGGTGTTTGAAGCAATTGTTACTGAAATAAAGATGACATGGATAATACATAAATAAATAAATAGCCCATCATATGTATGTAACAGGTCAAGATATAAGTTTGTTTGTCCCCCTGATAACAACCTGGCTTTCTCATGTGACCCCTGGAACAATAATTGCCCACCCCTGCTCTAAAACAATAATGAATTGTGAAATGATTGTGTTACCTTGTAGAACAGCAGGATGAAGTTCAAAGCAAATGCGAGGAACAGAGCCAAAAAACGCAGATTGTAGAAGTTTCTGGAGAGATAGTTCTAAAACGGAGACACGTGAGTTTCAGTTAACAATCACAAAGTTGAAGAGTGATATTGAAACAATGTTCGCAAAAAAACTACTGTGAGAGAGAAACAAGCGTCTGTGTCACCATGAATTTATTTCTCTGGGTTTCCAGCTCTGTCCAGATTTGGAAGCCTCCCTCCCTCCTCAGCTTCTTCTCTTTTTTGGCAGCAGACTTCTTTGGTTGCTCCGGCAGCTCTTTCTCTTTGCTTTGCGACTCTTTCTCTGCTTTCTCTCCGGACTCAACTCTGAACATCAAACACAGTGGTGGTCAGTTTTTCATTCCATCACTATCAAAATCACCATGCACTAAGGCTGCTGCCTTTTACATTTTCCATCTATTTCTCCTTCTGATAACCCCAACAGGGAGGGCAAGCACTTTACTGTAATCCAAGTGAACTGTACATTATACCCTCAAATTAAAGGTGCACTGTGTAAGATTTGTGACCAGTGACCTTACATCCAAAGGTGCCACTGCCGACCCCCAAAACCTTTTATAATGAACTTGTCTCTTACTCAGCCTTCTCGGGTTCTGGAGGAGGCTCCTCTATGGGAACAGGCTCTGGAGGTTTCTGGCTGGCATCTGCTTCTTCTGGAGGCTGTAACAAAAATACACAAAAACAAACAATAGCAGCCAGAAATTCATTCATTTATTTTCTCCTTCCACTTTAAGTGAAAAAAACCCAAACCACTCACCATTTTCCTCTTTGTGATGGGAGTTCCTTCGGGAGTTGGAGGTTCGACCGTAGCCTCCACACCCATGTCTCCAAGTCCACCAGGCGCATCGATACCTGGTATCCTCCCCCCCTCTTTCTCCTGGGTGTCCTCCTCCTCCTCCTCTCCGCTGCCAGTCTCTCCAGTGTCCGTCACCCCACCCGTCTCTTGCTCCTCCCCCGTTCTCGGCTCCCCCGGCCCGTCTCCGTGGACGTCGTCCTGCGTGGGATCCGGCATGCTCGCCAGGATCTCCGTCACCGTGATGTTCTTCGCCCCCTCTACCAAGCCGCCGCCAAACAGGGTTTGCCAGATGATCATGAAGATGCCTTTGCACACATTGTAGATGAAGTGCAGGATGCTCATCAGGATGGTCCAGAAGAAAGTGGACAGAGCCACCACGATCTCCTTGAGGGTCATCTTCCTCACCCGGCGGTATTGTCTGCGGAGGTTCCGGAAGGTGAAGATGCTGAAGAAGCTCAACATGCTGTTTATGAAGTCGGCGAAGGCAGAGCTGGACTCGGGCGGCTCCTCCTCTCCGTTACTTTCCTCATCCCCTCCTCCTCCCGCTCCCAATCCTTGTCCGGCCTCACCTCCACCTTCCTCTACTTCATCATCCTCCTCTCCCTTCTCCTCTTCCTCCCGCTCGGAAATTTGCGAGGCGATGTTCATCTCAAAGATGGTGTCCTCGCAGAAGTTGACAAACATCTCCATCTTCTCGGACTCGCCGCCTTCGTTGACCACGTCGAAGATGAACTGCCGCTTGGACTCTCGGACCTGAGGCATCTCCCACTGTCTGCGGTTCACTTCGCTGATTTCAAAATAGATGCGCTCGATCTTTCTGCTGGCCCCCATTATCTCAATACGGCCCAGGAAGGGGCGGAAGTAGTTGAGGACACTCTCCGCCTGCTCCAGGAAGTTCTTTAGCCTGGTGTCATGGGGCACGTGCTCGGACAGGTTGGTGAGCAGCACCGCGATGTTGAAGCCGATGTCTTTGGCGGGTTCCTGGAAGCGACTGGCAAACTCCTCGTAGTTGATCATGTCGTTCTCGTCGGCCTCGGAGCAGGACAGGAGGAACTGGATCTCGGATGGGGAGTACTGCTTCTGGCTGTCCATGGCCTTCTGAAAGTCCTTCTTGGAGATGAGTCCTCGCGGGTCCGTGACGTAATCGCGGAAGGCATCTGACGCCACTATGTCCTTCAGTTTGAGGAACATGTCGAAGAACTTGAGGATCATCTCCACGTTGCTGGAGGACTCCACCAGCATGTCCACCATCTGCCGGGCGATCGTGCCGTTCACCACGTTCCCTGAGAAAGACGGAGGAAAACTCAAAGACACGGTTGAACATATGGAAATGTGGAGGTGTCAATTAAAGTGCTTTTTACCCTCCAACAGCGAAAGCAACATAACAACCATGTCTTTCTGCAGGTCCAGAAGTTCCTTCAGCAAACCAATCTGGCTGGAGTCCTGCGACCAGAAGCAGATGCACCACATCTTACAGTACTAACTATACATGTTACAAGGTCGTTATTAAAAATATTAAATATTATTCATAATAATATCAGTATTAGGGGCTTCACAGAGATTTAGTAAGATGCAATGGTCATTGGTGAAGTCAAAACACAACCGTAAAGCATTATCACACATTCGCAAACATCATAACACGTTGTAACTCAAATACTTGTTATGATAAGATGTTAATGAATTATCTTAAAATGGGTTTAAGGAAACTAGAATGTCACAATTCATCATCTCAAAGCTTTTGTGACACTTTGTGCACATTGTTGTTGTTGTTGCCTATGCAATCAAACATGCAGTCTCATCCCAAAAATGGTCATATTTTATGGAGAATATATACCGTCAAATATAGTCATATATATGATATATACATATATATAAACTATATATATTGTGTATATACAGTTGTATTTAGATAGTGTTAAAGACAAAGCACAGTAGCCACAAAGCAACGCACCACAATACTAACACTCATAATCTTGATCTGGGTTAATCATTAGTGAGTGACAATAGCAACAGAATCATGAGCCCTGTTAAAATGTGTATGTCACATTAAAACATAAAATGTTCCAACACCAAATAATTTCATATTAAAATGAATACACTCCAGAAGTGGAGGTTAAAGGTCAGCCCCCCCTCTCAGGATGTTTTGCAGTCACCTGCTTCCTTGGCATATGAATGACTGACTTCCCCTGATGTAATGTTAAGGCCATAAAGAATGAAATGTACCTACTATACAATCCAAAAGTATCTAAATAACCCTTTGGTTTGAATTTGACATGAGAATTTCCTGTGTCACTGTGAGAGCTGACTCTGACTCTGACTCGTCTCCACTTCAGTGCTTCATTCAGTCCATTGTGAATCGGATGTGTCACATTCGGTTCAGTTCAAACGCGGCCGACGAGCAGTGCACATGAGGCCGGCAGCTCGGCGGCCTATTTACTCATGTGGCACTTCTGGTCGTTTCTCTGGAGGGACTGAGAAGCGAGATCACTTTCAAATACTAGCACTGAAAACCTCTTCATTGCAGTTTGTTTACATTTTAGCTTGAGCTGGATGACACTGATTTTTAACCCTTAGATGCACCTAGACAATATTTTGCGTTTTTTGCTTTTAATTTCTTGCATATTATAACAGTTTTTCATGGATATTGTTCAGGATTTATACAAGGTTGAGCTTTTTGAGTGTTCTGAATTTTTTTCATGTATTTTTTATTTTTAGCCCACTGTAAACAATGTGAACCCCAATACTAGGATTTTCACACCTACGCACATAAACGTGCAGATTGAAACCCATTTAAATCACAATTTTTGATCCTGCTCAAAAAGGCATCATATAAAACATGCATCTGTTCATTTCTTTGATTAATTTGTCATTTTTACCATATATGGCAAATGGAGAGAATACTTTACTATTACTTAACAAATCTCTCCATTAATTGGGCTGCTAATGCCTTGATTTCATAATATCATCTTTTTTTTCAAATCTATTTTTACATCTAGACTTTCAGTCTTTAGGCATTCAGTGTGGACAGCAAGTAAGAATTTTATTTTACAGGAAACAAAAAGTGGAGTAGTACCATGACAAAAACATGGCAATTGAAGGGTTACAAGTTTTTAAAAGCATGAATATTTGTTGTGTATGATTAGGATTGATGCTGATTTAGGAAATGAACAAAAAAGACCCCCCCCATTCTTGACAGAATCTTTAAAAAAAACAACAAAAAAAACCAAAAACAACCTTTATATCATTCGTCGTTTTTATATGAGCACATTTTTGTGTCATAAACACACATGTCTTTCAAAGGTGCATCTAAGGGTTAATAAACCTTATCATCTTATCATCATCATGTTTACTGTTGTAATTTGATTTTTCAAACACTTATTTACTTAATCTAATATATACATTTTTAAAACTTGCACTGACGTAAAAGCAGGCGGATGTAAAACAACCTGACAAGGAAAACCAACATTGAGTAAAGTCCATACTAGTAAACACAATATCACATCAATATAGAATAAATAAAATGGATACATACTTTACCCTGCATTGACCATGTGGAAGACAGTTTAGATAATGAGTAAATGATTCACTTGTTACACAATTAAAAATTACAGTACATTTTTTACACTTTCAAAAAACGTGGGTATGACATATAAAAGGTGTAATATGAGGCCCCTGTGTTAACCAGGCGCGTGCACAATAACATAACATATAATCTATAATAAATATAGCATTACTTCTTTTTTGTAATTATACATTTAAGAAAAAAGTATTCAAATGATCTTAACGCAGAAACGGAGCAGCCAATATCTGGTGAGAATATCAGGTCAAAAATAAAAGGCAGCGCACGGGAAAGTAGTGTCATAGGTTAGGGTGTACAGAGCCGTGAACTTACATACGTGTATACCTCTCTAACTTTGAACCTCCACGTTTGATTAAAGGGTTACACATGCAAACACGAGACTAAGGATACAGCTCTAATACTAGAACCCTCCATCATCCACAGAGGATGTAATTTCTTTGCTGTTACTTACTCCACACATTCGGTGTGATTGGTAGGTACTGTGTGGTTTCTCATCTGATACTAAAAGGTGCAGTGTTTAAGATTTAAAGGTGCAGGGTGTCAGATTTCTGGCATTTTTGTCATTTCTCTTAGTAGAAAAAAATATTACAATATTATTTCCATAATCACCTTAATATATTTTTGTTCCCATCATCCTTAAATGAGCCCTTTAATGTATATTTACATGAGGAGTGCTCGGGGGGAGTAAGGGTGAGTTGATGGACACAACATGTAACTTCACCACTAGATGTCACCAAATCATACACACTGCACCTTTAAAGGGTCACTCTCTCAGAGTAATAATATTCATGCTACATGGCTGTTGCTCAGAATGAACCGGCACATGGAGAGGAACAAGACGTAAGGGATATTAAATTGGTTTTCATCATGTAACCTGTCCATTGGGCCACCGAGTCCTGCACACTGTACCTTTAATTATATGAGGGGTTGTTTGAAACATGTGTTCTCTCAGATATATAGTATAATGTGTATCTTCTCTGTGTGATGTAGAAGGAAAAAGTGTTGATAACATTAATAATGGCTCTGTTCAGTTCAAGTGACTCACTGACACATGACTGTCAGCACATTTGCATAGGCACCAATATTCTGGTATTGAATACAGTTACTGTCTGATTAAGCAATAATCAAAGTAATACATGTGGAGTACTATGATCTTAGTCACATCATAAGTATATGTCAAATTGTAACAGTCATATTGTGTATAGGAGGTTTCACTGCAACAGTTACCAACACGCTACATGAATTTAAATCAAAACAAGTATTGAGACATAAAATGGATATAAGCTATAATCAGATTGAGTTTTGTAAACTTCTATATGAATTATGAATGTAATTTTCTATGAGCTACACAGGTGTATAAATATTGTCTTATTCAGAGCAGGGTCAATAGAGTGAATGTTGGAGTCCATGTGAAATGTGGTCAGTGTGACAGTGGGCCCACATGCACAGCACCACCACCCTGAATCTGAAGCAGCTGGAAGGGACTGGACCATTATTAATTTTATCTTTCACGCTTGTGAATGTGAGGAACCACTTTGAAACAGTCAAATAAATAAATAAATAAAGATGTAATGATGAACTCTAACAATAATAATGTAAAATGAACATTATAGATTCTCACCTGTGATTGAAAATGTGATGTGTCATGATTGAATTAAAAAGTGTGCAATATCATTTTTGTCCCTCTACCAATGAGATTGGATTTTTTCATTTTCTTTAAAAGTCGTACGAGCTCAATTAACGCATGAAATCCTAATTTTACACGTCTACACCAAAGACACATTTACATTTGTATGACGTAATGACTGCATGTTTTGTGCGTACCTGTGCCAGCTTCATCATCATGTGCGCAAAGACGTGAAGGAACCCGACAATGGCGTCCCACAGCCTGCTGTGGGCCAGGGATTGCTGGTTGCCAGTGCACGGGCCCTGATGAGAGACACTGTGTGTTACAGGCACAGAAAACAGTAACAATCAGCTGATGTTAGTGTGTAGGATTAAGAAAATCTACCTGAATATATTCAGTCAGACTGTTGAAAATCTGTTTTGCAACCGTCATGGCTTTGGAGAAATTCTTTTTGCCTGGTTCATCGATGACGTCCTTCCCAGAGTAATACCAGTAGAAATCACTGATCGACTCCTGGCATCATAGGATGAGAAATAAGGAAGGATACAACATTAGTAAATAAACATAGTTCATTATTTGTGCCTAGTTTTCTCATCGAACTAATGGAAGATTTAATATTTATTGGGTAATGATCTAGTGGACTGAAATTAGGTTTCTGCCGTGGTATATAAGAGGAATATATATGTAGATTTTGACTCATGGTTCTTGTTGATCAAATAGATACGCTAACATTTTCTTCTTCTTCTTCTTATAAATAATAATAATAATAATAATAATAATAATAATAATAATAATAATAATAATAATAATAATAATAATAATAATAACAACAACAACAACAATAATAGTAATAACGATAATAATAATAATACATTTCTCTGTTGATAAATGGACTTAAATAAAAAAATACAAATAACCCCTTTATAAAATTCAGAATTTTGTTGAATCACTTTCTTAAACGTTGTAATACAGGGACATTGGCAGAGGAATTGATTCTACTCTTCAGAATGAAATGGCTGAAGTGTCACCTGGAGTCGGAGGAGGTAATCCACAGTGCAGATGATGACGTTGATGGTGGTGGTGCTGCCCGTCTGTGTCCGCAGATAATTCTGAAAATCTGCAGTAATCATGTTTGACAGTGTGTTTACGTCACTTTACCTGTCAGTCATTTTACTCTGGTTTGAAACACAGCATCGTTCTCACCGTTATTGTGACCCTCACAAAGCAGCTGCAGGAAACGAAAGAGGTCACAGGTGAACTCGTCGTCCGACATCACTTTCTCATCTAAATAAAAAGAAATTGAAGGAATGAAAGTTTTAGTTAACACCCTTAGAGCAGATTGAGATCAGACTCCATATAATGATACATACAATCCTACAGGTATGCACTTACCGGTACATAATTGTCTCAACTCACCATAATCCTTTTAGTACTTTAAACACTATCACTAATCACCTTTGACCGAATCGTTCATAGTAATGAATAACTGAAGAATGAGCGAATGGATCATATTAACGGATAAATAAACATTAATGACTGTGGTCTGAAAATGATGTCACATACAATCAAATGTCACACTACATACATGACATCACATGCAAACAGTTAATGTACAAAAAGCTGCAGTGACAGATTTACACAATAATGGACAAACAACATGAATGAACTCTGCAGAAACAAGAAGAACAAAAATAAAGTAATGACAACAAATTGTTAAACATGGCAGAAGTTCTAATTCTAATTGGCTGTGCACTGAGTTATGTACAGTATTACTTGATGCTGTAGTAATTAACACACACACACACACACACACACACACACACACACATACACTGTGATGAATTGTGCTGCACACACCAACTTTGCTCAGTCACCAGCGAAGTTAAAGTTCAGAGAGGTCGGGGCATTGTCCATCAGAGTTGAATGGAATCCAGTGTTTGATAAAGTTTAAAATCAAAGGAGTCAAAGTCAAATGAGATGACGAGTAAAGCCCAAACCAATGATCTATTGACACATTATTTCTCATAATATTATGATGTTTTGTCTTTATTTAAAAACTTAATTCTAATAGTATTATAAATTTCAGATGATCAAATCTAGACGTTAGTCTCCTAATATTAGTACTTATTAGTCAGTATTGGATGTCTTCATTTGCATATAACTTTCAACTTATTTTGATCAACAAAATAAAACTAAATTCTTGTAATGTTTTGAATTTTATTAAGGTTAATTCTGACTTGATTCTCATGAGTTATTTATAAGACTTACTTCCCATGACATTATGAGTTTTTCTGTTATTAAACTAGTTCTCATAATATAATGTTTAGTTTTCTTTATTAAAAATGTTATTTATTTATTACTTCCCCTACTATCATGATTTTCTCCGTCATTAAATAATTACTTTCCTGATGTTATGACGTCTTAAACATTAAATCAAAACTTAATTGTCGAAGTATTCAGGATGACCCTTCTAACTTGTCATGTTTGACATTGTAAATTCAATATTGATAATAAAAAAAATGCATTCATAATCATTTAGAATCAAAACAATAGGAATCATAAACATAGTTTTAGAGGACCTTTTGAAACCATAATCTATTCATTTGAATATTGCTAGCCAAAAATCCAAATCCAGGCTGTACTCAGGACATCTTTGAATTGTCATTATTCAGTTGAAAAAAACAGAGGATTCCATTCATCATCTTTTTAAAATGAATATGAAATGGGAGGTATGAAAAAGACAGATGGACAGAGGCATCCAGTCCTCTTTGAAGAGTTTTAGGGTTAGAAACACTGAAGTGATGGAGAGCGACATGGGAGAGAGAGAGAGAGAGACAGAGAGAGAGAGAGAGAGAGACAGAGACAGAGACAGAGACAGAGAGAGACAGAGACAGAGAGACAGAGAGAGAGAGAGAGAGAGAGAGAGAGACAGAGACAGAGACAGAGACAGAGAGAGAAGTAATAAGCAGGAACAGAGACGCAGATGGACAGAAAGATGATTTACCCCGAGCGCAGTTCAAGTCTGAGGACCATGAAAGAAGGGACAGGGGGGAGGTGGCAGTGATCGTGGGGAAGGGAGAGAGGATCAATGTGTTGACAACAGTAGAGGACTAAGAGATGAGGAGGGGGAGATTAACAACATTCCATGGCAAACTCATTCAATTTCAAATGAACCTCCAGAATTAGATGAAGGAAAACAATGTGTGAAGCCCAACCAACAAGTCCAACTACTCACCATGGTGTCCATAATACATTATTAAATCTAATTCTGTGCCAGTGTTAATGACATTTCATGTTATCAGATCTAATCAGATCTGTAGATGGAAAACATTAAGAGGAGGATGAATTAATAGATGATCAGAATGTTTGACTCTTATTCATTCATTTATTTATGACTGATTAATGTGTTCTTGATGTTAATGTGGATGAGGCAGACGACTGATTATCACTTACACTTCTTACACAGGAATAACTACTTTTATGTTTCACCTATATGACCCATCTCAAATCAGGATTGAATTTGCTAACTCACAGGAAATAACGATCAAAAACGAGATAAATAAAAAAGTATGGAGACTTACTCGTGCCCTCCTCAGAAACCATGCCCAGTCCCTCCGCCTTGTTCTGCCTCTCGAAGGCGTTCAGGTCCAGCACACTGCACAGAAACACAAAGACATTTTCAACTGTGTCATTTACGCTGTATTAGAAGGAAGGAGCTGATTATGTTTGAGACTCAAAGGATGAACTGACCAGCATGTCGACATCAGAGCCTGCACACTCAGGAAGAAGCCCACATCTTTCTTATCCTTCAGGTACTCCAACATTTTCTGAGAAGAGAACGAGAAAATGATTTATGAAAAGTGATTTTAAATGTAACTTATTTCATAAGTCAATAAACAACCCACTATACAAATAAAAAACATGTGTACCGTATAAAATTCCTAATTCGATTTTTATATTTGACCAAAATTAATGTTATTGTAAAATGTACATGTCTTTTATGCATCGTTCATTCTGTAAAATAACAGTTTTCACATTTCACAAATCATTATGCAGATATTGATATGTGCAATGCTCATTGATGACCATGATGACGATTATTATATTGTGTTTCTTGTTCTTGTTTATATTTAGTGTATATGGTTATGTGTATTAATGTGTACATGTGTATGTGAATATGTACAATACATATAAATATTTACATATACAGATCCTTAAGTGTACATGCGGATAAGTATATATAAAACACATTTTATCATTAGTAACATTATCACAATTCTAATTATTAGTATCATCATCATTGTCTTACTCCCTGTTGTTTCTGCTGCAACACTACAACATCCAGTATGGGGATGAATAAAGTTCTATTCTATTCGATTCTATTCTATTCTATATTGGCTGTTTGATAAGTAATTCTAAAAGAATTACATGATCTATAAGGTTCATTTTAAAGACACTTACTCTCTGAACCTCACTGTTTCCTCCGTTTAGGATGGAGATGCCAAGCTTCAGCGTCGTGGACACCATTGGACCAGTCTCACCTATAACACAAAAAAACCTTACCCTTAATTTAAAATCAATTCATTCATTTAAAAAAAATCTGCAGACAGACAGAGGTTGTGGAGTGACGAACGAGTATCTACTCAACCTTTGCAGGCACTGATCATTTGCAGGACCATCTCTGCAGCACCACGATTATGAAGTCTAGACTGTTGGTAAAGGAGTCTTTGTTTCTCCATTTCCTTTTCCTGTGGCAAACACAAACATTATGAGCATCTGTTTCGATACAGTGACAGAGAGAATCCAAACAGATAGAACGGACAACTGGTGCCTAAAGGCTGCATCAGCTGTTTAATGTTTAAAAACGGATTATTCAAAAAATATTGTCCTTTCTATCCATTCATGCTCTCGGTTCATCACTTACAAAAATATATTGAATCAACAACTAAAAACCTCAATCCAATAAACTACATATTACAACATCACATTTCTAACAAACAATTACATTACACATTGTTGTTATTGTCCATTTAAAAAAACTTAATTAGTGGAGGAGTTGCTACTTTTTGTCCTCACGTTTGCTGACTGGAGCAAGCGTTAGACTACAGGAAACAGCCTCGCTGCCCTGACACTTCAGCCATGTCCAAAGTGTCTTCATCACAGTGACTCCGCAAACAAGACACTTTGGACCAAACCTGTGATCCCTCTGTATTCGAGATATTCAGAGCACAGGGCCAGATTTACTTTGCTTGGCCTTAATATCCATAATCTATCTTAAAGGTGCAGTGTGTAAGATTTTGGTCATTTTTGTCACTAAAAATACTACAAAACAATTACATTCGAATACTTTCATGAATTTATAATCACGTACATGTTTTATTTTTTTCCATTGACCTAAAATGAGCCCATTAATGTATATTTACATGAGGAGAGGGGTCCTCTCTATGGAGGCCGCCATGTTTTTTCAGTAGTAAAAGTGAACATGCAACTTCACCACTAGATGTCACCAAATCTGACACACAGCAACTTTAATATGATAGCTAAAGCAAAACATATTATTACCTCCGCCAAGGTATATGGTCAATTTTGATACATTTTTGTCTGTTCAGCAAGATTTTGCAACATATATAAGGAAGACTAAGAATTCTGGTGTAGCTCTGGATTAAGAGTGGAGTGCGTAGGATTTGGCTTGCTAGCTCATGTCCTTGCTGGGCTACTGTAAAAACATGGTGGCACGAAATGGTGGCCTCCAAAGACAAATATTTAAGAGGCTCATTCTTGGGTAAAGAACACAACACCACATACACCAGGATGGATATCTAATGTATGCCATTTCTGCCTAAATCTTTTGTTTGATTGAACATCAGGATCAAGTCAATTTAAAGGTCCGGTGTGTGTGATTTCTGTTTATTTTTATCACTTCTATCTGTAGTAATAGAGTTACAAATTACAACAGTAGCGGGTCCACCCTATAGAGGCCGCCATGTTTTCACAATAGCCCAGAGTGAATGTACTAAACATCTTTTGAGCTTTAATGACAACTACCACAGGTCCTCCTGCATGCTCGAATGAGAAGGGTGAGTTGATGGATACAATATGTAACTTCACCATTAGAGGTCACCGAATCCCACTCACTGTGTACCTTTAAGTGTCGGGGACTTTGGGGCCTGGGCGGAAGTATTATTACACAAACGAATATCTCTGAATTCAGAGGACCTTCCTCTGCTCAGCCACATCACAAATCAACTTGTAGCATCACCCATCTTGACTCCACCCCCGCCACCCCCCTCCCCCCTCACCACGGCCAACCCCCCTCCCACCCACCCACATATGCCTTGCGTTGCTCTACCCGTTATGTGTCGTGCACCTGGACCTCAGAGCTCAGACTTAGACTAGGACTTTCTTTTTTCTTTTTTTCAAGAAAGACTAGGACTTTCTGCTGAGACTGCAGAATATGTTGCGCGCTACATGTGTGGATATAAATATTCTACACTGGCTTTCACTGTAGTCTGTCAGTATGCTATGTGAGTGGGGGAGGGGGAACATTGATCAGTAGCATTCAGTTAATGATGTTATGAAGGTGAGAGGGGTTACATGGAATGATGGGGAGAGAGACAGAGAGAGGGACAAATGGGACATTGATAGAAACTGGGAGGAATGACATCACCAGTCAATGAGTTTGTGTTAAATCACAGAATTCAGATTTGAATAACCTTTAGCATGTCTAACGCCCCAGTTTATTACATAGACACCCTTTTGTGGGCGTAAATGCATTTACAAATACTTTTTTTAGTCACTTGAAGCAAAGGTGCAGAGGTTGTTTAAGGACCAACTAACAAATGGTTGAGCTCCAGCTGCTTCGGGTGCATCAATGAGATCATTGTCTAAGACAGTGGCAGATGGAGTGGCCCATAAAACAGGAATGCAAACTGTGGTGAGCTTCATGGTGACACAGGAAACCGCTGTCACAATTTTTCATAAATCATCCCAAATGGTTTACAGCGCCCATGAAGCTGAGTTGATGATTGATTTCATAAGTATTATTCATTAGTCATAAATGTTAGTTTGATTATCATGTTATTATTATTATTAATGTAAACTTTACATACATTTAACATAAAGGTACAGTGTGTAAGATTTAGGTCATTTTTGTCACTTAAGATATTACAAAACAATTGCACATTGACATTTTCATGAATTTATAATCACCTAAAATTATTATTATTTTCCCATTACCCTTAAATGAACTCATTAATGTATATTTACACGAGCAAGGGGTCCTCTCTACGGGGGCCACCATGTTTTTTACAGTAGCTCAGAGTGGACATACTAAAGAGCTTTTGAGTTTTAATGACAACTGAGGTCTACCATAGGTTCTCCTTCATGCTCAGAAGGATGCGGGTAAGGTGATGGATACAACATGCAACTTCACCTCTAGCGGTCACCAAATTCTACACACTGCACCTTTAATCTAATAAAACCCAATCCAGATTCAATTTGTCAAATTTCTCTCAAGCTGAAGAGATTTGGAAAATGTGCATGGTAAATTAAAACTGAATTGAATCTTTGATTTTCTCATCAACAATTAACGGTGCAGTGTGTACGATTTGGTGACATCCACTGGTCAAGTTGCATGTGGTATCTATCACCTCACCTTTCCTTTCTGAGCATGCAGGAGAACCTATGATAGACTTCAGTTGACATTAAAGATCAAAAGATGTCAAGTACATACACTCTAGGCAACTGTAAAAACATGGCAGCCCCAATAGGGAGACCCACCCCTGATGTAAACATACATTCAACTGCTCATTTCAGGGCAATGTAAAGGTGATTAGACATTTGTAAAAGTACCAGTATATAATTGTTTTGTAATCCTAGTCCCAACAAAAAGAAAATCTTACACACTGCACCTTTAATGAAGCACGAAACAGAGGAGATGGAGGACAGATGGAGAAGACAGGAGACAACACACAAAAGGAGAGATGTGGCTGTGAAGTGATGTTCCAATGATGAGGTCACTCAATGCGTTGGAGAGCTACCGCTCCGCTGTGTTCCTCGTCCCCAGCCCCTCGCCGCCCATTACCAGTTCTGACTGTCGCACCTCAAAGGACATCTCATCCTCAGCACCTTCCAACATTTCCTCTCCTCCTTCCTCTTCCTCATCAATATGGCAACTCTGGGATGATAAAAAAAGGAGATTAATGTTAAAAGTCTAAAATCCACATAAATGAGGTTATTGTGCTATTCCACAGCAACTCACCTTTGCCATAATATCTGCATAGGCCATATACAGATGATCTGTATCAAGTTTACTGGAATCAGGAGAACAGGAAACAGTTGGTAAACTTCAAATCGATGTTGTTTACATTGTGAGTCCGGTTCTATCAAACCTCTTTTCTGTCAGAGCGGTGCGACTGAAATGCAGAATGAGCTGGTGAAGTGGATCTGGCTTGGTTTCCTTCTCCTCCTCTTCATCTCCTTCCTCCTGCTCCATGGCTTTCTGGGATGTACACAGAGAGCAACAGTGAGTGAAGACAGAAAAATAACGAGAACAAGTTCTTGATGAAACAGATTCCACTCACAGACAAGTCATCAATCATCCTGTCTTCAAACGAGTAACCCTCCGAGTAGAGCCAGTTGCGTTTGTATCCCTCCAGGAACATATTTGACGCTCTGTGCCTGAGATGGAAAATGTACAAATAAAATATCATAGAGTTATTATGTGAACATATCATAATAATTAGTCATGGAGAAAAAAAAGAAGAAAATAAGATGAAATAATACATTTTAAATTAGATTAAATTAAATCAAACATACAATAACAATTTGGGCAAATGCAGCTTTTACCTTACCTGGGAATGTTGTAGAGTGGCGTCATCCTAAAGCAAGCCACCACGGCCCTGCGTCTCTGCTTGGACAACAGTTTGTGCCAAACCATTTTCTTGGATTTGAACGGGTGCTCGGTCTGTAACAGAGGAGACGGGTCATGTGACTGGCACAGATGTAAACAACAGAGCAAACATGGGTAACCTAGCTCACATTAGCTTAGGTTTTATACAAGTAAACATAATATCAATACAGAAAGCAAAGAAATGGATGCAAAATTAGAAAATGCCTACGGTTGCAAGCCCCTGCCAGCAAGTTTAGATATATATCTTTTGTCCTTGTCTCATGTGAGGTTACCATGAACTTTCACCTATGATCTACTCTGATGAATGGCATCCAATTAACAAACCACTTCAACAACACAAATTAAAAATGATGATTCAATTGAAATATGCTCGGTTATGATAATTAAGGGTTCTAAACATTCCATAAAAAATACAGAAAATTGATAAATAAGTAATAAAACAATTAAAACCAGGGTGAAAACAGATGTAAAATAATAGAGAAATAGAGAAATAGGTAAGACGGAAAATGTCGAAATGTCACTGCAATTTGTTCAGCTCAGTAAAAGCGGAAGGAACAAAGCTGAATTTGTTTTTGTATAGGTTTAACACTGAAGTTGAATTATGGTAGAATTAACATTCCCATGCACACAACTGTCAAATGTTCAAATCCAGTCGAAGTTGTTACGTACAGAGTTAATCACATACACTTTCACTTTATGAAGCCATTAAAAGTGTCCGTCTGCTCCACTAAATGCAACTGACAGGCTTCACTTACCACTTCTAGGTGGTAGAGCACGGCAGAGACCTCCTGCACCCTCTTCACAACTTTCATTGGCGCGTCAGCGTCCTCAGCCTTCCCGGCCATCTCCTTGTACAGAGCCATCTGCCAGCGCATGGACGGGTTGTCCACCTTTTCCACAACACAGGAAGCAAAGTGTCATTTCTGATATATATTACCATAAATCTTTGCTTTGCTTGGAAGTAAGAGAAGGGGAATCCTACCTTCCCCTGAAGATGAAGGTTGTTCTGCAGGAATTCTCGAACTTCCTCATCTGTGTCTCTCTGCGGAGGAAAAAGAGTTATCATTGTGCCAAATATTACGTTATATATAACTGTTATTTAACAGTTCTAACTGTTAAAGTATGGAAATACCAAGGAGTATCTAATCTTGGCCAGGTTGATGAGCTCCTGATCGGCAGGGGAGCACATGTTGAGGCCGATGGGGAGCATCTTTTTGAGGGCAGCCACGATAAGTGACGTCTGCACCGAGTACCGATCCCCACGCCTCTTCTTCTTGGTGCGCTCGGTGTCAGAGCCTCCGCCCTGTGACAATGGACAATACAGCGCAGAGCATTCTCAAGCAGCATCTCATAAAATGTCAATGCTCTGTATCAAACACAGTGAACGCCAGGCATATTCATATCAATTTCATGGATATAAGCCCACTTCAGTAGTTAACCATGGCTTCCCATGGTTCTCGAAAGGAACGGATACTTCCTCTTCATCCTAAACTTTAATGTTCATCGGATTCGGATGGTACTGTAAATGCAAATATTTGAATGTCCACCTGTTCCCCAGATGACAACCCGATTGTTTCTCTGAGCTCAGACTGGTAAGTGAAGGGACAGAGAACATGTGAGGGAGTGTAGCTGGCTTTGGGGAAAGGAACGCTGAGAGGAGTGGGTCTTATAGGAGAGTCAATCATTGAAATTGAATTCACAAAGCATGCCAAAGGAAAACCATTCAGCATTCCATGGATAGGATAAGTATCTACAGAACAAATCAGCAATTAATTGAATTAGAAGTTATGGAACAAACATGTTGAAGTTAGATTCATTAGTAGTATACTGTTAAAAACAAACACATCCCCTATGCTAGTCTCCTGTTTTGTCCTTCTCCTTCTGAAGTCCTCCACAATGTGCAACAATGTGCATTAAATGATGTATATTACATGTTTATCTTCTTAATTATTTGATTATTTGAGTATTTAAATGTCATCAAAGTGCAGATAGAAGAGACCTAAAGCTGCAGAAACTAACTGCATTAGTTAAATGTGCAGTAGACAATCTACAATATCTTTATATGTTATATGAAACATGGCTTAAGAAAGAATTGTGTGTGTGTTGAAGTGTCTGTCTGGTCCATGGATTTGTGCATATTGACATTATATGACGTGTGTGTGTGTGTTGCACATTATCTAAATTCTAAAATATCATTTAAAATTAACTGTGTATATTCTGAGTTTTACCATGTGACTTCATTCATATATGTGTGACCAGGCCTGGGATCAAAAGTATTTATGGATGATATCAATACTATTTGATATCACATATTGACAGTAGAAGCTCTATTAGTGGCCTATGTCAGACATTTTGATCAGTAAGATTTGACATTTATACAACAGTATAATTAGATTCATCGCACTGGCTCAAGTTAAATAACATACAATACGATGACTGAATGTAGTAGCTCAATGCATCTGCTCCTGATTTGGCTCAGTGCCAAATGCAAGTGTGGTTATGGAGGAAGAAACGGGGAGCAAAGCGTTGTGGGGGGGGGAATATCTTGGGTCATAAGAGTGTATTAAATGTAATGGTTAGATTCATGGTCATTTTTTGGAGCCTGTTCTAGAGAGGAAACCAACAAAATGCCTGGAGAGATCTGCCTCAGTGACGTTAAGCATCCAGTCACGTGTTAGTGTGGCATGTGAAGGAAACTGGACCATGATGTGCCATGGCAGTTCCCAGGGGGAGGAGAGAAGAGAGAGAGCACAGAGAAGACTAACATCATCCCCTAGTGGCAACAAAGCTGCATTACAAGAGCTAAAAAGGTCAACCATCCTTCAACAGAGAGAAACCAAAGACATACAAGACGACTCCATCTCAACTAGGACCAGAAAGAAAAAAGGGCAAACTCAGTGATAGGATGATGGCACCGTGCTCTCACTGCCGCTTTGGGCTCGGTGTAAAGCCCAGTGCCATGAGCCCAACTCTACAGCTGAGTACTTTCATCAAGCGCCTCCAGACTCCCCCCCGACACACACTGGCAGGACTGGGCACGGCCCCACAGATGGGGGGCTGCCCTCTTGTCCGGTGATCCTCTATGTTTATGTATATGTTGATTACAGCTTGTCAAATCTATGTGGACGTAAATCAGTATCAGATGATCACGTGCTAGTTAAAGGTGCAGTGTGTGTGACTTGGGTCATTTTTGTCACTTCTAAAAATATGACAAATCAATCACATACTGACAATTTCATGGATTTGTAATCACATAAATGTTTTTTTCCATTACCCTAAAATGTGAATATTAATGTATATTTACATGAGGAGCGGGGCCTCTCTACGGGGGCCGCCATGTTTTTACAGTAGTGAAAGTAGACATACTAAGCATTTTTTTGTGTTAAAGGTGCAGTGTGTTAGATTTGGTGATATCTAGTGGTGAAGTTGCATGTTGTATCCGTCACCTCAACCTTCTGAACATGCAGGAGAACCTATGGTAGACTTCAGTTGTCATTAAAACTCAAAATATGTTTAGTAAGTCCACTTTTGTCCACTACTGTAAAAAATATGGCGGCCCCCATAGAGAGGACCCGCTCCTCATATAAATATACATTAATGAGCTCATTTAAGGGTAATGACAAAAAAATAAAACATTTAGGTGATAATAAATTCATGAAAATGTCAGTGTATAATTGTTTTGTAATATTTTTAGAAGTGAAAAAAAGACCTAAATCTACACACTGCACCTTTAATGACAACTGAAGTCTGAAGTCATGGGTGAGGTGATGGATACAACATGCAACTTCACCTCTAGAGGTCACCAAATCGTACACACAGCTCCTTTAATCTACCAAGTGACTGTGAAAGCGGATCCGGGCTCCATCTGTCGCTCCTTTGAAGACACTTCTGTCTTGGATATTTATGATCTATTTTTACAGATGCCTTTATATTTATAGCCATGACAAATTCTCCGCAGAGTGTTGTTCCACTCACAACGGACAGACAGCAAAGTATTCATGACGAAGCAGGGCACAGCTGCATGTACAGAAAAAGAATTATCTTGGGTCGTGTCTCTCCTGAATGGAATGTGCACACGTGTGTGTGTGTTACTATGTGAGTGTATGTGGATCAGATGTGCCAGTGTGCTGGAGAGGTTGATGAAAAGCTCCCCCCAAAAGTGAGGTGCCATGCGGTCAGCACAGCGGTCGTGCAGGAACAAAGTCTAACCTCTGACTCCCCGCCCTGGAAACCCAGCCGCAACCAAAAAAGAAGAGGACAAGGGACAACCACAGAGAGAATGAAGTTAACACAACTACAGCTGTCCTTCTCACAGTGACACCTCCAAAAGTCAAAAGATATCATAGCAGCTGAATGGATTCAATGTTTTACTGGGAAAAGAGGGTGATTAAGTTCGATTTGTGGAATTATAACTCAATATCAAGCTATACTAGGAAAGTTTAACAGTCAACCAAGAGAGGAGCAAAGAAAGAAACATGTACAATATACCTGCAATATATCCCTACAGGTTATGTATCCATCCCTGGCTGTGGATCTGCCTGTCACGGACTCACCTTGCTCATTTTGCTTTTGCTGTCAGCGGTGAGGAATGACATGTTATTGATCTCATTCATCACCACAAAGTTCTGCTCCTCCCTTTTGAAGTTCTATCGTTTGAGAGAGACAAAGTGAGACATGTTGCACATGTAACGTGAGAAACTGACAAACTGCTGCATCCAGTGGTTTCCACATGGACATACTCACGTGTGATTTGGACCAAAAAATAAAGACTTCTCCAACCATTCGGAAAAGCTCCTCTGCATCTGGGTCCGGGCATGTCAGCCATCTTGCCCTGAAGCAGAGTAAATGGAATTAAAGGTGTAGTGTGTAGGATTTTGGTCATTTCTGTCACCTCTAAAAATATTACAAAACAATTTCATAGTGACATTTTCATCAATTTATAATGACCTAAATGAATATTTTCCCCTGTCACCCTGAAATGAGAACCATTAATATATATTTACATGAAGAGTGGGTCCTCTCTACTGGGGCCGCCATGTTTTTACAGTAGCCCAGAGTGGCTACTTGAGTTTGAATGACAACTGAAGTCTGCCATAGGTTCTCCTGCATGCTCAGAAGGTTTAGGGTGACGTGATGACATGCAACTTCACCTCTAGATGTCACCAAATCTTACACACTGCACCTTTAAGGCTAAACAACATGAAATTTAAGTGCTGTAGGTGGCTGCTCTCTCAGTGCCTGTACCTGTTGTTGTCCACATAGCGAATGAGTAGAGGGTAAAGGGCATACAAGTCTCTGCAGAGGACAGCGAACTCATCCCGTATAGTCCCGTCCTCTTCATCTCCCTCTGACTTCCCCTCCATCCTCAGATGATCCTCCTCAGCCACCACCTTCGACGTGCGCTTTTTCAGTTTCTCCATCGTCGGGATGAAATGTGACTTCAGCATCTCTGGCTTTGCTCTGCTCACGATGGGCTGTGAAAAGACTACAAAACACAATATTACTAAAGGTGCAGTGTGTACGATTTTGGGAAATACTTCCATCTATAGAAATAGAATTGCAAAACAATCATATAGAAAAATGTATAATCATCCAGATGTATGACTTGCATTTAACATATGCCTAAAATTAGCCCTTTAATGTATATTTAGACCAGGAGGGGGCCACAATAGGTTTAAGAGCATTAATGACAACTGAAGGCTACCATAAACTCTTCTGCACGCTCAAATTGAAGGGGTGAGGTGATGGATACAATATGCAACCTCAACGGTAGATAACATCAGATCTTACACACTGCACCTTTAAACTTGTGTAAAAACATACCTGGCGACACATGAATAAATATTCAACTCACCTGCCAACCTCTTCATCCATGATGCCTCGTCGATACCCAAGTTGTTAACCACAATTTTCATGATGCTGCCCAGCAGCTGATTGAGGTGTTCAGACGTGACCTCGGTGCAGATTTGACCCTCCAACTCTGGGAAGTTTTCAGGTCCCCTCTCCCACCAGCGCGGCAGGTAGTTACACAGCATGGGCAAAGTGATTTCAATCACGTGAGGCATCTCCGTGTATCGGGCCCCCGACTCCGCCAGGTCCCCGATGTCCTTCAGCAGAACGTCCAGCTCAGGGATGTCGGGACAGAGTTCCTGGACCTCGTTTGGAAGACCCAAGACTGTGGCATTCAGAGAGAGAGAGAGAGAGAGAGAAGAATCAGAGTTTGTCGGACAAAGAGAAGATCTGAGGCGAGGATATGTCACTCACTGGCTCGCTCCCTCGGTGTCTTTGTGGTGTAGACGGAGAAAGCGTTGAATTCATTCAGTACAGGTTCCATGTAGGCGACAGGCATCGCTGCTGCAAGGTGAGCCAAACACTCTCCGAGAGCGGGCCTCTGCCTACAAAAGTAAAGTAAGAGTTGAAACATCTGCTCTTTCAAGAGATAGTAGGATTAGATGACATCTAGAGGTCAAGTTGCATTTTGCAGCTGAACATCCTTGACCTCATCCTGCCCTCAAAGCATTTAGAACAAATGGAGTTCAATTACCGTGAGTCACGTACGAGCTGCACTGTTTTACACACAAAGCTAGATTATTTTGAAATGCTTCGGTTTCCTGTGTGGGTGATTATGACATGCTTGATGTTTACATGCGAGGAAGCACAGCTGCGTTGGTAGTCTCCATTCACAGCCCCTCCCCTTCATTTTCTTAGACTTCAAAATAAAAGTCCCACTTTCAAAAACCACCCCCATTTGTTTCCAGTCCAATTTGCTTTTGAAATTAGTGTTTTTCTGTGTTTCTGAGCATAAAGGAACTGTTTGTATTCATTCAAATGGACTGGTATTATCTACAAAGAAAACTCTCCAATTTTCAAATATTACTATTTTTTATATATTTTTGTGCACAATGTTAAATTATTTTCCTGACACACATTTGAGTTGTATTATCATAATATATTTTCAATAGTTTAATCAAATGATAACAACAGATCTTGATATAACAAAACAAGTTTGGCCCCCAATAACAATCTGGGTTTCTTAAGTACATATACAGGGCTCATTCTAGGATTATGAAAATAAACCATTTGCTAATTCAGGTGGTTACACTTTTTTTTCATATATATATTTTGCCAATAGAAATAATTTCACCAATCTTACAAACTGTACAGATTTTGATGGATGCAGATATAGTTACCTCTCAACATGTGGATTCTTGACTGTCCCCAAAGAGTAGATGCTACACATGATGCGATAGCAGGACATCTGCAGATCATCCACTAAGAATAAAGAGATAAGAGCAGCAATGCAAGGATGGATTAATGAATAAGCACAATAGTAAATATGACGATGGTGACAACACAGGACACATACACATGACATCATCCCCAAACTGGTGCTGAGCGATGTGGTCGAACAGAGAGGTGAGCACCGGCAGCAGAGCGATGGTGGTGTAGTTTATGTTTTGGGATACGCCTTTGACTTGCTTTAAAGAAGAGAGGCAGGACAGAGGCAGGGACACGGGACATTTAAGAAACAATCAACAAAAACATTCTTAATGTTAAAAATGTATTGTGGATTTTAAAATATAGTCCACTACCTGATTCCCTTTGGAAACTTTGCCCAGCTTGAGATTTTCCACCATCTTTTCAATATCATCAGCAGCGCTCTCAAAGAACGAGCGCAGCCCTGCTTTGACAATCTCAGGCCCCGACTTCATCACTGTCCTGGTGAGATAAAAGATAAAAGTTCAAATGAGATACATTAATACATATTTGAGCGCTGTGAATAAAATCTAAAATACTCAAACCTTGCATCCAGTGATCGAGCCAGAATGTGGAGACAGTTCACGATGGCGGAGGCATCAGTTCCTGAATGTTCAAATACATGGATGTTATGTATTTCCTCTAATGCAGAATACAAACTTAAGAATGAAAAACTAGTTAAAACACTGAGGTGAAATTGAACATCAAGATTGAAAGAGACAAGCTTTGAGAAAGTGTCATCTTACCAAAGAGAGAAACTCTGTGTCTCACTAGAGCGGACATTTTACAGAAGATGCTACAAGAAAAACGGAAAAGGAAGAGAAGGCAAAGCAAGAAGAGGGAAATGTGATAAAAGGAGGAAAGAGAAGAAGAAAACAAGATAAGAATATCTGAGTGTTTCATTTCGATGTGAGATTGGTCACCTCGCGATCATCTCCTTCTCCTTATTGGAGGAATGGCCGCCACTGCCCAGGACTTTGGCCGGTGTTGACAGGAAGTAGAGGCAGTGGTTTTTGAAATACTGGTTAATCAGGGGCATCAGGATCTGATGGAGAGTTTTATAAAAGAGACAGTTCCTTATCTAGTATTGTGAAGTCTGCTTCATAGCTTCAGACAGATCTTACCTTGGCGAAAAATTTGATTTCCTGTTCATGGGGAGACTTCTCCACCCGTCCACTGCTCACCACAGCCTCTGTACAAACATTGAAATTCAGATATCAAAAAATACAACTATCAGGTATTATGTTATCTGTATGCATCTTTACTTACCAAGATGAGCAATGAACTCCTGAGCAATTTCCATCCACTTTAACAGTTTCTGCAGGAAACCGTATGCAAATCGCTTCTCTATGGATGAGATGTCAGACTCCATGTCCTTCAGGCCCCTGAATGGAAGTATGTGCAGTGTTTTTTCATTTTGATCAACAAAATAAAATTGCCTTCATCCCACGTTTTTTATTTACCTTAAAGGTGCAGTGTGTAAGACACTTTTATCAATAGAAATAGAATTCCAAAAAAATCATATCTAGACACTTCTACAAATGTATAATCACCCCATCCTTGTGGCGGGGTGCGACTGTGCAATTTGTTTTCTATTGTTCTGATTTTGGAATGGGATTTTTCCATGCAAAGTGCAATCTCTTATGTCTTTGTTTCCTTTATCATTTTGATATTGTCTATAATAAGGGATTAATAAAGATCTATCTATCTATCTATCTATCTATCTATCTATCTATCCATCTATCTATTTATGTATCCAGCTATCTACCAATCTATCTATCTATCTATCTACCTATCTATCTATCTATCTATCTATCTATCTATCAATGTATGACTTGCTTTTTACATTACTCAGAAATGAACCCTTTTATGTATATTTACACCAGGAGCGGGTCCCCCCATGTGGCCCGGCATTTTTTTACAGTAGCCCAGAGTGAATGCACTAAACATCTTTTGAGCATTATTGACAACTGAGGTTCTCCTGCATGCTTGGATGGGAAGGATGGGGTGATTGATACAATATGCAAATTCACCCGTAGATGTCACAAAATCGTACACTTTGTACCTTTAAATATGATCATTATCAGTATATCTACAGTCATTTAAATAGGCAGGTGCTCTGAGGTTACTGTCTTCAATAAACGAAACTTAATGCAAAACACAAAGAGAATGTCCTCTTGCATCATTACCTGGTGACAGCGTATCCATTCAGCTGCAGGAACTTGAGCAGCTCATGAGCTTTCTCTCTGTCTCGCGCCTTCTCCTTTGCCGTCAGAGTGTCGTAGGGCACGAGCAGAGGATGTGTTCCGCCTCCTTCACAGGAACATGCACAGAAAAAGGTAAGAGCAAACAAGTGCCTCATGCTCCCCATCTCCTCTATTAGAGTCCCGTACCTTTGGCTTGCAGCTCCATCTTCTTCTTGCGGCCCCAGGTGTTGTGGTAGTTCTCTGCCAGTTGCTCGGCCATAGACTGTGGACAGATATTAACTGTATGTACCGATCCGATGTAAAGGATCAGTACATACAGTTAGAAGTGTAGGGTTTGGGCTCACGAGGTTCAAACACTTCCTGTCATACCTGAAGGTCCCTTGAGAGAGCCATGTGTGTGATGTCGATAGGCTGTGGACTGTAGCCATGACTTGGATCATAGGTTGCCTAAAAGATTCAAAGTGTTTATTGTGATGTGGACAGTAAGGAACCTTTGCTGTTCACGGTGAATGCCACACTAAAAAAGTCTAAATGTAAGGATTACAATAGATAATAAACAAACAAATAATAATATTACAAAATAAAGGCATTACAAAGTGGCAGCATGTGAAGAAATACAGCACAAATCTAAACTCTTGAGAAAAGTACAAATGTGTACACAGTGATTGACACACATCAAGTGTGTAATTTAAAAATAGATGAATAATAACACAAAATAAAGGCAGTATAAAAGGCAGCAAGGGGAAAATACAGTAGAAACATACAAATATGCATAAAAATACAACAAAAAATATATATAAATATAAATACGCAATAAAACACCCCTATTTTTTTTCTTATTTCATTTTTTTTTAAACAAAAAAAAAACACTGATATTCAAATAAAACTAGCTATGGCCAGTAGTACCTGGGCAGTCTGTGAGATTTTCCGTGAGGCTGCCTTCTTCTTCTCCGATTCCTCTTCCTCTCTTGCTTTTTCGATGTTCCACTCCCACGCCAGCATGGCTTTGATTGATTCCTTGATGGGCCACCGGTAGATCTCTTTGTCCTGGCAGAAGAGAAACCACAGTGATGGATAAGATAAACCTTTCAGAAAGACTCAATGCAAAGGGAGCTTGGATCCTACCTTCTCTGAGAAGGTTTTATACGGTCGGAGCATGGGGTGAGTTTTTGCATTTTCATCCAACACCTCACCGTAAGACCAGTTATTCTGGATCTGAAACATACAAACACAAACAACATGTAAACAAACAGCTATTCAGAGAGCTTTGGTGTTGCTCCTGAAATAGAAAACAAAAGCTTTACCTTTTCAAAGGCCCATTTATCATGTGTATATTCAGCATACTTGTTGATGAAGGGGTCCAGTCTTTCTGGGATGATAGTGCTGTGGGTGGATGGAGGAGAAAGTATTTAAATGTAATCATTTCACATCGATTCTCTCTTTTGAGCGGCACAATGACAACAGTCTTCTTACTTTGTTGTCTCCACTGGTTTAGGATCAAAGTTTCCTTCTGCGTCTACTGACGCCTTCTTCTCAGTTTTGGAGGAGTAGCTGGCGTCCACATAGTCCGGAGGAATGGCACCAGCGATGGCACAGATGCATGGCATGGAAATTTTGAAAATCTCTGCATCAAATTTCTAGAATCACAATGACAAGGTATTTTACAATACATCCACACAACAAAATAAAGGAAATGGAGAAATGTCATACTGCAGGAGCTCCACCTTGTGTGCAAGGGATTCAAAGATTCCCCAAAACAGCTTGCGGGTTAGATGTAGCTCCTCCTCTGACGCCACCCCGAAGTTGGCCCAGCCATTGGGGAGGCAGTAATATTTCCAACAACGCTCATAGTGATTGGTTAACAACTACAAAATGAAAAAAATGAAAGAAATTAAAATCAGGGAAACATCAGAGCTTATTCGATTTGATTTCACTTGAAAAGTGATCGTACCTTGAGTGGCATTTTGGCGTACTCATTGAGAATGGGAACATCAAAAACCAGCCGTCGGAGCAGGTGCTGAAGCATGGAGGGACGCAGGTGTCTAAGCGGAGAACACACAAGGTGAGCTTCTGCTCTGAAGCCGGCTGGTGTAGAATTATGTAAGATTAAACTCACTTGCACAAAGCCATGAGGCACTCCTCAATGATGTCTCTCTGGGCCTTAGTGAAGGCTCGTCCGCGGGACAGCCGATAGATGGTGTGCAACATGGAGTCGATCATTATGGCTCGGTGGTCGCTGCCGGCAAACAGCGGCGCACACTTGGTGATGAGCGGCAATACAGCGGAGCACAGGTAGCGGTTCAGAGCCAGGGCCATCTCAGTGGTGCTGAACGCAGCCTGTGAATTGACAGTGAGTTCATATGTGTGTTTTGCACTTCTTTAGAGAGAGCTGTAAAAACATGGCGGCCCCCATAGAGGACCCCGTCCTCATATAAATATACATTAAAGGGCTCATTTAAGGGTAATGGGGAAAAAAAGCATTAACATGTCAGTATGTAAATGTATTGTAATATTTTTAGAAGTGATACAATATGTCCAAAATCTTACACACTGCACCTTTAAGTAAGCCCAATAATCTATACATGAGGAGGGGGTCCTCTCTGTGGGGGTCTGCCATTGTTTTACAGTAGCCCAGAGTGGACGCATTAAACATCTTTTTAGCTTTAATAATAACTAAAGTCTACAATAGGTTCTCCTCCATGCTCGAATGATAAGGGTGAGGTGATTGATACAATGAGCAACTTCACCTCTAGATGTCACCAAATCTTACACACTGCACCTTTAATGAATAATTTGAGTCTCACCGTATCTAGTGAAGCAGCAGCTCTCATGTCAGGCAGGAAGCCAACCTCAAGCACATGGAGCAGGAAGTCCTGATTGTCAATACCATACACTCTGTCCAGGAACAGGACCATGGGAGCTTTGTGGTCAGGCACGAAGCTGGCAGACATCTTTGGCTCGATAATGCTGTTGTCTGAGCATGACAAAAAAATTATGGTTAAGTTGCACAAAATGGCTGAACATTGGTTGAAGGTGCAGTGTAAGAGTGAAGTCATTTTCAAAATATTTTCAAAAAAATGTATGCTGACATTTTCATTAATTCATAATCACCTCAATGTTTTTCCCCATTACCTTAAATGAGCCCATTAATGTATATTTACATGATTAGCAGGTCCTCTCAAAGGGGGCTGCCATGTTTTTACAGTAGCCCAGAGTGGACCGCATTAATCACAGCTGAAGTCTACCATAGGTTCTCCTGCTTGCTTGGGTTCGGGTGAGAGTGAGGTGATGGTATACCATGTCACTTCACTTCTAGATGTCACCGAATCTTACACTCTGCAGCTTTAAATAAACAAATAGAAATGACTTTCACCTTTTCCAAAAGAAGGAATCTGAACAGGAAGGCTGATGACTCCCACCAGATCCTCGATGGGAACCAGAGACCTCAGAATGGCCCTGATCCTCAGAGCCTCACCCTTACCAGCCTGGATCAGCTGTGCAGAAGAAAAACAGTACAATTTTATATTTAATCTTTTATTTGTTCTTCCTCTCTTTGCTGTTGATATAGCAACTAAATTGCTTACGTGCATCTCTGGAGCACAGCGACCCAGCAGGTCAATCAGAGCAGAGTAGAATGACATGATGGCGTTACCAAGGTGCACCCTGTTCTCCTCATGCTGCTCCTCACCTCCAAACCTACCAGCGGAAATACAGTGGCTCTAAATCTCAAATAAAACTGAATTGAATTGAATTGAATTGAATTGAATTGAATTGAAATACTTTATTTAATCCCTTGGGAAATTCAGCACCGCAGTTCGCTCACATTAAACAATAAACAATAAACAATAAACATAGAGGTAGTCGAAGGACCACTATATAAACCCAGGAAGATGTCTTAGTCTGACGGTATCAGAAATGAGCTCTTACATTGGAAATCTTCTGTCTTTCTTCACACTGGGTCCATCTCTTGGAAATACTTTATTTAATCCCTTGGGAAATTCAGCACCGCAGTTCGCTCACATTAAACAATAAACAATAAACAATAAACATAGAGGTAGTCGAAGGACCACTACGTATATAAACCCAGGAAGATGTCTTAGTCTGACGGTATCAGAAATGAGCTCTTACATTGGAAATCTTCTGTCTTTCTTCACACTGGGTCCATCTCTTGCAGGGTCCTCTGATATCTTAATGGCCTCCTCGATGGCAGCCAGCAGGCCGTTGCCACCCTCGCCTCTCAGAGCCGGACCGAAGCACTCGGGCCTCCGGATAAGGAGACGCACCACCACGTTGGCGTTCTCCTCGACACTCTCTCCTACGGACAAGATACAGATTTCAGAAAGGGAGCGAAACAGAGATGACATAGGCTGTTGAATCACATACCGTTTACAAATACAGCAAAACGAAGAAAGTCCAGGTATTTCTCTCCACCGCAGGGATTCCAGCCGATGTCAGGGTAGCCTTTAGAAAGCAGCATGGGGCAGCTCTGCAGGCCGCACCCAGCTAAATACTTAACAACCTGGAAAGACAAGAGCACACATAAGTGATTGATCCATTGGCACAGTCCCTGTTTTGTAAATATTATAAATAACCATGTTACCATTTCTAGATCTTGCTCTTGGAGAGCCAGTGCAAGCTCGTTATTGTCGATACAAGAGGCTGCAGCCACGTCCAAGGGTGTGGAGCCCCGCATTCCTAAAGAGCAACAAAGCTTTAATACAAATGAAGACATAAACAAGAGGGGGGAATAATGCTGTATTTCAACATAAACAATCACCAAGGCCGATGCCACTGTTCTGCAGGAGGTAGCTGAGGTGGTCAAACATGGAGCGCTGGTTCTGGCGACTGATGCGACAGAAATAGCAAAGGAAGCGGCAACAGTTTGTCACCACCCGCGGGAATCTGATCTCCTGTTTGAAGAGAAATATATATATGCTTAACCTGTTTGTTTTTTAAGTCTAATCCCTGGAGGTAGCATACTAGAAGAAGAACATAAATAAACCTTTGAATCTCCACCGCCCAGCACGTTAACCATGACCTCCATGACAGTTTCATGCATCCCCAGAGCTCGCATCAGGTTGGGGTGCTGGTAGAAGACTTTGTTGCTCATGATGTTCCTGAGGGTGAGGAAAAATAACTAATTATCCAGCTCCTGCAACATGTATTTGAGAGACTTCACCTCTAATCAAGATCAATAAATCTTAACCCGATGCTTTGAATCATGAGCCGCTCTTCTTCTGGACCCATCTGAACAATCAGCAGAGAGCGAATCTGGCCCAGGCACTCCAGGAGGTCCATGGTGTCCTGGATGGACACTGCATTAATGGTGTAGGCCTTGGGGAGGGCACGCATGAGCTCACCCAGCCCATCGTACTGTCTGTGCAGGAGGCTGAACATCATGCGCACGAGCTCAGGGTTCTGGATGAACGACTCCTGGGCCCAGTGGATCATAGTGTGAGAGATCAGCTCCTGCAGCGTGCCTGGTAAACAAAACATTATGGGTTAGACTGTAATACAAAGGATTCTATAAGTAGATCTGAATTATATTGTTTATAACTGTGTTTTCATTGTATGTACTTGGCGAATAAAGCTGATTCTGATTCTGATAAACAATCATCTGAAACTTAGAAATGTTTGTGTTTTGGTTCTATAAATTGGACAAAACTAGCTTTAAATGTGCAGCTGAAACTATTTTAATTATTGCTTTTTCAGTAATTCAACTTTAAGTAATCATGTCAGATGAGTAATGAGAATATAATTTCCTGAATCAATGAGTTGCTGTGTTCAGATTGAGCACTTTATTTCAGTTTACAGTGGGAGCTCGTCCTCTCCATGGAAGCCGCCATGTTGTTACAGTAGCCCAGAATGAACAAACGTGACACCTTTTGAGTATTAGTGCCAACTGGAGGCTACCACAGGTTCTCCTACACTGTGGTGAGGGGTGTTTAGCTGCAAAACATAACTCCATCACTAGATGTCACTGAATCCTACACACTGTACCTTTAAGGGGGCATTATGCGTTTGTTCATTATCTTAACACTAAATAGGGGACATAAGGTGTTGTTGGAATGGCTACATTTGTAACTTCATGAGCTTAAATGCTATTAAACTATAACAAAGCTTAAATATTGAGAAATTTTGCATGTATTTATGTATCTATGTATTTATTTATTCAAACCTTTCGGACTCACTTAGTTTTTTATCTTCCTGTGCTTCCAGCTCCACCTCAACCTTCTTCTCTCGGAATTTCTTCACCTTTGCCAACAGTCGGAGCAGACGTCCACGGAGGGAATTATCCACCTCTTCCTCCTTTTCCTCTTCTTCGATATGAACACCTGACAGTCAAGTTTTAAAAAAAAGAACTGTGGGTGTTAATTGTGTTAATTCAAACATGTGACATCAGCGGATTTGATCATGTGGAAACTGACCACAGTGGACCAGAAGTGCGTTGTGGAATGCCAGCAGTGCTTCTCGGACCTCATCGGGCACAGGACAATCTTCAATCTCGGCGCAGTTCTTGAAATTCATGAGCATGTTGACCTTTATCACAACAGAAAGGTGTTATAATGCGTGTTTCACATTTTCACATCTTCATCTTTATGTACATTATGTCTGTTTGTACCTGTTCCTGCGGTGGGGACCGGAATTCCCGGGTCTTGCGGGCGGTCTCTGCTGCACTCATGGTGAATGCCAACATCAGTTCATTATAGCGATGCCTCTGGTTGGACTGGATCTGACTGACGAACTTGTCAGAGAAAGCGATGATGGCCTCCACCCTGTGACGAAGCTCACAGTCACAGAAGTACTGCAGCAGAGTACACATCTAAAGGAAAAAACAAAGTGAAGTCTAGTATTGTGTAGAGGTAGTTGACTGAAACAGGGTATCTTCTAAAAAGAGTACTGGCACCTGTAGTTTGACTGACTCTGGAAGTTTCATCTGGAACAGTCCCTGCTCCAGATGTTCCTCTTTAGCTTCTCCTTCTTTGGTCTCTGAAGGTTTCACCTCCTTCTCCGTTTCCTCTGCACCCTTTTCACCATTTGTTGGATCCACCTTGTTCCCTGAGTCATTATGCGGTACGATGGATTCCTCCTCCTCTATTTCCTCTTCTTCCTCCTCCTCATCTTCACCTAAGCCGTCATCCTCATATTCTTCCTCTTCCTCCTCTTCCTCCTCCTCCACAACTTCCTGCTCCTCTTCCTCCTTTACCTTTGGAGGAGCTTTTGGTTCCTTCTCTTCCTTCACCTTAATGTTCTCCTCAACTGGCTCCTCCACCTTCTTGCTGCTAAAAACCGTGGGCTCAATCATCTTCAGGATGTGCGTGACGTCTTCATCATCGAACACGCCCATGATGAGGAGGGTGCTGATGAGCTTCAGGATGGGAACAAAGTGGAACTCCACGCTGCCTCCCACAGGATCTCTCATGGCTTGACCTCCATCTTGCACAGCCTCAGTCAGCATATTTAGGGCTTTGGTCTTCATCACCTGGAAATACAATCAAATCTAGAATTATAGCTGTCATTTTGTTTACCTAAACTGCCTAAAATATAACGACAGTGTTAAGAAATAACAGTTTTCTAATATACCAAAGAATTGCTTCATATAGATATCAACACACCGACTTGTAATACCACTTTTTTACCACTAGAATGAGTTGTGAGCCGCAACAGTCCACCTCTCATCCACTCACCTCTAATCCAATTTCATAAGGAAACATCACCATCATGGATATTTATATCACTCGGTTTATACACTATTGGTGCAGAACATCCAGGGGGTGTGGCTAACCAACAGTGACATGCATTCAGTAGCGCTCATGCAGCCAGAGTGGCCCTTGATATTATTTAAAAAATTGTGCCAGTTTTATGTAGTAAACAAATGAGGTACTTTTTTGTTCTCACACACTACCGCTACCTGCTGTCGAGAACTGGAACAATGCCACTATTACAACTTGCTCCATTAAATCTGCTTCACTTCACCTGTAAGGGGATGACTGGACTCAGTGTGTAGATGTCTGGGTCTGTTCCCACAAATCCGACTGAGGAGAAGTGGAGTTTGGGACGCAGACATGTGGTGAGGCCCACTCCAGGCAAAGCGTGGGATTTGTCCGAGTACAGCGTGATGCTGCGTGTGGCGTCCGTCATTGGCACGATGAATTCCTTGTTGGTTCCCAGGCGGTTCCTCTTGGCGGATTCCAGGTGCATGCTGATGAGCAGGTCGTAGAAGCCGCTCCTCATGGGTCCTGGTAGGTAGGTGTTCTCGATGGCGTAGAAGAGCTGGGATTCATCCACGTGGCTGCACAGAGCGTGGGCCACACGATTGTTTCCCAGAGCGCACACGGATCCGTACAGCTTCAGGGTGTGATAGTGGAACTTCAGCAGGTCCATACGTTCGGACAGCTCCAGGATGTCGATACACCTGAAGGGTGTTGAGGCGTCATTTTTGTGGACACATTTCTGTCATTCCGAAACAATGTGAGGAGCCTCTTACCTGTTCTCCTCTGGGATGTGGAGGGCCATCATAGTAAGCGGCTCCTGACACTGCACCACCCAGCCAAGCCTCTCACTAATGCGTCCTGTCTCTGGAGCCAGGAAGTGGTTGGGCATGCGGCTCCAGATGACTGGGGTCAACATTTGGACGTCCAATCTGGGCGGACACTGGGGGACCGGGTTCTTGCGTTCGCTGCGGAACATGGCGGCAGAGATCGGCATAATGTTCTGGCGAGACAGGGAAAAGAGGGTAAATAAAGTATAACGGGGTAGAAATATGTGATTGAAGTCTGGATCACCAAGGACTAACCTTGAGTTTTCCTAGTTCGAACTGAATCATATTCTGACTGGACGGCAGCACAAAGACAGCTGGAAACAGTTTTGTATTGGGCTCCACCTACAAGAGATGAACACAACATGTTTACATTAAATAGATGAGCACATTAAAAGACACCAGATTTGAAAATGTAGCTTTTCTGACCTGGAAAAAGGTGTTTATTTCTTTCCCGTTAGCTGTGAAAGTCATGAGTCCCGTGTCCAGATCGATGAGACAGCCGATCACAAAGTCCTCTTGACTGACCCGGGTCTGCTGGGAGCTGCTGAACTCTCCTCCACACACCATGTAGCAGTTACTGCGTTTTATACTGAAGAGGACAGAGGAAACGGAAATCACGAGGTGCTTGATGCAGGGTTTTGCTAGTTGGTGTGGGTAATAAAAGGGACATACCTGTCATGAATGTTGCCTTTATCATCCCCCACAGTGACAGTTACATGTCTCACTTTGCTGATGTCAAAGTGAAGATCATACTGGTGATAGTCAGGAGTGATCCAGCCCACCCACACGCCACTGGGCTCCTGCCCCGCAAACACTCGCACGGAATAATAGTACTAGTAAAAGAAAACACATTATAAGTACTGGCAATCAAGTTACTGTGACAAACAATATGGTATTTAAGTTGTTATACTGTGGTGGTGTTAAGGATGATGTCAACATCATCCCTGTCATCTGGCACCACATCCTCCATCAAGCGCGGCATGGTGGGGACAACAGGTGGTGGCGTTATTAGCGCAGCTTTCTTAGCCTTAAAGAGGAATCTGTAAATAATAACACAGAGGTCACTCCATATTCCAGAAAAGCAGAATTCCAAACTATAGCACGAATTCGTACCCTTTCTTCTTGCTTTTCTCAGTTGAGGCATCCTTCTCGTTCTCTCCGTTCTTGATGGCCGGGATCTCTTTGGGCACCGAGGGCTCCTTCTTCTCCTCCTCCTGCTCTTTGCGAGAGGCAGACTTCTTGAGTATTTCAAAATCGGAGTCGGGGTCCACCTCCAACACCTCGTCCTCTGGGATGGTCAGGGTGCGGGTGAGGAGGGTGGTGCCTGCAGGGACCTTGAAGGTCTCGTGGAACTCGACGGGCATGCTGAGCCGGAAGAAGATCAAGTCTGTGTTGGCGTTCTGAGATCCAAAGGTTTTGTGGGTCACTTTGAGACAAGGGGCACTTTCCACTGTCCCATCAACACGGGATACCTAAGGGGAGGGCAAGAGATAGTCAGCAAAAATACCATATACATTTCATCATAGCACAATGATAACTGATACCTCAATGTGGGGATGGTCCGTGGGTGCAGGAATAAACTGGGGAAGGCTCTTGCTGAACCACATGGTGATGTCTCTTTTCATGTTAATAGCAAAGGGTTCAAATCCCTCCTGCAGGCCACAGATGGTGAAGTAGCGCAAACTGCTGACGTTCTGACCCAAGTTGATCCTCCCCACCTGGGATAGGCCCAGACTGCACACAGGAATGAAACCTGGGGGAGGATTACGTCATACACCATACATCAAAAACAAAAAAAACACAAAACTATATCTTGAATTTCTCTGTTACTCTTACCTTCACCAATCTCAATATCCTTAAAGGCCATCTCTGAGCCCGAGTCACTGATCAACATCTCTCCATTGAGCGTGAACATAATGTTCATCTCCGTCAGGTCGATCATACAACCCACCACATCACCCGACTGCCACTGACGGCCAAAGGACTCATTTCCTATGTGCCACCTTTGGGCCTGACAGAGAGAAACATTGCTTTTAGTATTTAGGTTCCATAGCAAAATATTTTGGTGAGACTATTCCTATTTTTATCAACAGAAAATAATAATAATTAGCTCTTATTCCCACCTTGAACCCATTGAAGACATATGCCAGCTCATCTGCGCCGAGTTCAGTGTCAGCACGAACACTTGGCCTGGCCCAGCCCACTCTCATTTCCCCGACTGTAACAGCCTCAAACTCAAAGTACCACTTTCCCTGAGTGACACCGTAAGACTTTTCTGCTCGGAACACTCGGATCTTATCCCCGCGGGAGCTGCCGGGTCCATGACCACCTACATCAACACAAGCACAACAGCATTTACTGGGAACATTTTTACAAACCAAAGTGCTTGTACCTCTACCCACATCAAACATATACTCACTGCTCTCCTGGTCAGGCGGCTCTATGTTGTAACCATATCCAATGAGAGTGCGGACTGCTGCACATACTGTGTCTCTGTTGGTCTTTTTTGTCTTCTCATCCAGAAGGTTGTACGGAACCAAGCGAGGATTGCGCTTGTTCATTATGTCCTGTAAACAGATAAATGATATAAAATAGGGGAATGGGGGAAATGCTTCACTCACTGTGTCCATAAACATGTAGGTAAAGGTTAATACCTGCACGATGCTGTAGGTCCAACCCTGACGGACTCGGTCTCTTGCCCACACATTGTGTCCATTTTCCGCCAGTCTCTCCACGAGGGTGTTTTGATTTGGTGTCAGCTTGACATGGCTGAGGTCCAGAGGAGCCGGCTTATATCCATTACTCTGCATGAATCTGATGAACAAAGCGAGATTATAAATCATTTTTCGTGATTATTATTTAGTAATTGATTGAGTCTCACGTCTTGGGCAGCTTGGTCCTTTTCAGATTCTCCTCTGCTTTCTCATCTCCCATTCCTACATGACAGCCGAGGGCCAGCAGAGTCCTTTGAATTGAAGACCAGACCAGGCATCAGAAATCCAAGCAGACATTAGTTTAGCACTGTAGATTAAAGGTGCAGTGTGTAAGATTTGGTGACCTCTAGAGGTGAAGCTGCATATTGTCACCTCACGATCGACCTTCTGAGCAGGAGAAACTATGATAGACTTTAATTGTCATTAAAAGATGTTTAGCATGTCCACTATTAACACTTTAAAAACATGGCAGCCTCCATAGAATGGACCCGCTCCTCATGTAAATATGCATTTAATGGCTCATTTTATGATAATGGGGAAAAAATAAAACATTTACATGATTATAAATTCCTGAAAATGTCAGTATATAACTGTTTTGTAATATTTTTAGATGAAATGACCAAAATCGTACACACTGCACCTTTCAGAGAATGACTTACTTGAGTGTCTCCCCTGACATGGCTAGATTATAGTTCTTCTCTGGTTCAGGCAGACCTTGGAAGTCCACCAGGCAGGGGTGCAGCTTCTTGTTGTCATCGCGAAACTTGAATTTTAAAAAGTAAGTTACAGGTATTTTTGTACAGAATTTTTGTGAAAATAACCAACACAAAAAAAAACTTACCGATCCAAATGTCCATCCCTGCTCAATGCGAGTAACAGCCCATAGCTCGTGGCTATTTTCTGCAAGCTTCTCTCGGATGCGCTCCAGATGCGGAGGAAGCACAATCTGCAAGGATAATGAATTCAGCAGGATGGAACAGATGAAGATGAAAGAGAGAAGAAGAAGGGTTTTACCTGTATAGTGTCCACAGGGCACGGAGTGAAAGCTGTATGAGACAGGGACTGAGTTGGACCCAACAGGTTGCGAATGCCATCAAAATCATGCTTGTATTCCTTAATGGGCTCGATCCGCAAACGATCCCTGGGCAGCACGGCTTCATAGCACGGAGCGTAGCCAGGGGGAGGGAGGAACTTGAAATCCCCATGACGCCCTCCGAGAAGAAACCGAAACCTTGAATATCAAATAGAAAATGAGACTAACCATTAGATGCAGCTTTAAAAAACGTGCATGATTACACCTTCGACACAAAAACGTGCTCATATAAAGAAAGCTTTAAAAATAATATAAAATTTTTAAAAGGTTTTTCCCCCCAATTTTTGTTTTGTTTTCATAAACCAGCATCAATCCTAATCATACAGAGTAGAGTGATAGTAAAGCATTTTCTTCATTTGCCATATATGGTAAAACTGACTTCATCTGGAACAGAATCTCTCTGATCACAAATTCAAAAATAGTGATTTGAATGGGTTTCAATCTGCATCTTTGCACCTTTCTGTGCGTAGGTGTGAAAATGCTAGTATTGGGGTTCACATTGTTTACATTTGGCTGAAAATAAAAAATACATGAATACAATTCAGAACACCTCAACCTTGTATAAGTCCTGAACATTATGCATGAAAAAATATGCAATAAATCAAAAACCAAAAAACACAAAATAGTGTCTAGCTGCATCTAAGGGTTCAATTCATATGTCACAGCTGCAAAGTCCCTATAAAACAAAAGAAGAGGACAACACTGTCGTACTTCACTCCTGCAGAGAAGCTGACGACAGGGAAGAACAGTCCGTCCAGGTTGAAGTTCTCAAACATTCCCTGGACAGGATGGCCGTTGATACGAAAGGAAATGCTGGGCACGCTCAGATCCAAACAGCAGCTGACCACATCCTCTGCAGCCAGGACATGCTGGTTGGGTACGGCAACATGACGCGGCACACGTCCTATCGACACAGGAAACAAGAAAATTCAGAAGATACAATCCACTTTGGTGCATTCCCTACTTTCACATGTCTGACATGTTTACGTTACCTGACCAAAGGTGAAGCCCATCAAACCCGTAAGAGTAGAGGTCATCCCCAACTCCATTGCCCCCCCAGCCCTCCCCTCCACCGGGGTAAGGGCTGAACCCCTCCGTCAGAGCCCAGCCCACACGCAGGTGATAAGGCTGGGCAGAGAGAAATGGCTCCACGTGGTCCACCATCACCTCAAAATACCACTTCTTATACTGAGTGGATCCTTCACAGGTTCCCAGGAAAATGTTGGGTCTCATGCTAAAAAAGAGGGTCACAAGACAAAGAGCTGACTCAGACAGGAGAGACTTTTCAAAAAGATCTTTCAGACTGTTCAAACAAACTCTCTCACCTGGTTACGTAATTTATGATGTTGGTTTGAAGCAGGAGGTCACGACCTGGAAGGAGATTCTCTGTGATGAGATTCTGATTGGACCTCACAGCCACACCGTTACACACACACAGAGAACACAGGACGTCCAACACCTGGCAAAACAAGGGAGGCAGACATTGAAATCACAAGACACATTTTAAACACACAAGAGCTGAAAAATGCTGGACATTAAAGGCACAGTGTGTAAGACTTTTGTCATTTTGTCACTTCAAAAAATTTTACAAATCAATTACATACTGACATTTTCAGGAATTTATAATCGCCTAAATGTTTTTTCCATTGCCGTTAAAAGAGCCCATGAATGTATAGTTACATGAGGAGAGGGTCCTCTCTACAGAGGCCGCCATGTTTTTACAGGGGCCCAGAGTGGACGTACAAAACATCTTTTGAGTTTGAATGATAACTGAAGTCTACCATAGGTTCTCCTGCATGCTCAGAAAGGTGAGGGTGAGGTGATGGATAATACATGCAACCTCACCTCTAAATCTCACCAAATCTTACACACTGCACCTTTAAATGTGCCTTACCTTGTGATTACGTCCATGTTTATCCAGCAGAGAGATGATTGACTTGATGTGATTCTCCTGGATGATGTTCAGCACCTCTGGACTCTCAATCAGAACACAATACAAGACCTCCAGGATCCCTGCCATAGAAATATAACGATAGTTTATCATAGTGAGCAGCACAGACACTTTCATCCATCATAATCATGAGCTTCCACTTGTCCTGGTCACCTGAGGATGCCTCCAAGCGGTCCAGTTTACTGACGAGCCAGTCCAGGTTATCACAGAAAAGGGCGCAGTTTGCACGGTTCCCTCTGATCAAAGATGCTTCACACACAGAGGCAACAATTGTTAAATCATCAAATTCTAATATACAACTTATCTATCTCTGTACGAACGAATAGAATTGATGGAACCAGGTGGATTCTCTGTACCTAGCAGCTCATAAAGCAAGTTCACTATCTCCTTCCATGACTCAGCGGCTTCCTCCCCTGCATACTCTGAGAAGTGGGCCGCCGTGTTGTAAACATTGAGTCGATCAACACAGTCCAAGACGAGAGTAATCATCCCCTGTTCAAAACAATGAAGAAACACAAAATGAATCAACTAACTAATTTTAATTTCGGATGCAGAAAGGGAGCTGTCACCGACGTAGACCGACCTCTTCCTGGAAAAGGTTCTGTCTGTTCTTCAGTGAGCGAAGCTTGAACTGCTTCTCCTCATGCTCCAGCTCCTCCTCGGGGGGTCGGAAGTAGAAAATGAGGTCCTGCAGGGAGAGGACCACTGTATCCATGGGTAGTGACGGGGGATTGGCAGATTTGTTTTTCCCACTCAGAGAATCGAGACCCCTGAGGACAGATTATGATAAGAACACTGCAAGAACCAACAACATGACTATAAGCATTGATTAAGTTGGAATGGAACAGAGGTACTTGATGAACTGGTTGAAGAGGCCTGTTGTGCTGAAAATCATCCTGGCAGCTTGAGACTCTTCGGTCTGAGATCGAGCAACGGTTAGCGCATCGTCCATGTGACCCTCTTTATGGAGGATGGCCTGGGAATTGAAATAAGTTTTGAACACATTCACTTGAAATGTAAAATAGTTTACATGTCACTGATGTGTATGCTCCTCGTTACCTTCCTCTTTAAAGGACCTAGACGGGCGGATTTAGCATCGACAGAAGCGTATGTGAGCCAGAGGCCTGAGGACACGTGCTGCACGAAGCACATGGACTCTCCATACTTGATCTCAGGGATGCCCATCCCTTCCACATCTCGCTTCTGGGTCACCTCGATTTTTTCCTGTTGTAGTTTTGACGTAAATAGTGTCAGAATTTATGTCTCACTTCAGACACTTGATTTCTCTGCTCGCTGACCTTTGAAATCCTGAAGCAGAAGGCTGACATCTTGGAAACGGCCTTCTCCGGGTCAACCAGGAGCAGCCCTTTCTCCTCGTCCAGCAGGAGGTACCTGCCAGTTGTTATGTGACGGATTCGGAACGACTGACCCCATTTGATGTGACCTCCGCTCCAGCTATCAACAGGAAACCCAAATGAATGCATTGTGGTCACATCGCTGAGTGATTATAAAATGCAAGCTGTTAAATGACAGGAGCGGATACCCACGCAATTCGTAGCGGCTCCAGTCTCCATAAGGATCGGGCGTGACTGCACACAGCGCCTCCTTCATAGTGAGCAACTCTGAAAGTTTAGGGGTATTTAGCTGCAACATTCAACTCCATTGCTAGGTGTCACTAATCCTACACACAGCAACTTTAAAATCTTATATCTTAAAAGTAAATATTAAGATAGCTAATCAGTCGCAGCCTCAAATAAACCGTATCACTCACCTGCGCTGATCGTCTCCTTGGTCAGCTGCTGGGGTCGCCAGACACTCATCCATATGACCATGGAACAGCCTGAGCACATAACCTCCAGTCAGGAATCCTGAAGGGTGAGAGTCATATTGTTGAGATATGAAGAGGGAGAGAGAGAAAAAAAGAGAGAGAGAGAGAGAGAGAGAGAGAGAGAGAGAGAGAGAGAAAGGCTTCATTTTCAGTTTACCCACCTTCAGCAAGCTCACATCCGGACATCACAGGAGTCATGGTCCACAGAGTTTGCATGAAGGAAGCATCCACCATCAAGTCACCGCTGGCATAGGACAGATGCTAGAAAATGAGTAGACACTGGTAAGATGTATCAACATTAAATAGTAAAATTGTGAAACTGTGTAAAACTGCAATTACCAGGTATCGTTCTGAAGACACACTGACAAGAATGAGGTCATCTCCCACCCTGACCTTCTCACCCTCAGACCTTTGCTTGGAGGCAGGATGGATGGTCCACCAGCAGGCCTCCCCTGCCATGGAGATAGATATGATTTAGAAAACTGAAATCTACATGTATACATATAT
>JAFBJT010111286.1:13925-30257 GCA_016785325.1 Chascanopsetta lugubris | reverse complement strand
CTCTAATCCCCCCCCCCCCCCCCCACGCCCCACCACCACCAACCCCCGCCCACACCTCTGTGGCCCCCAGACGCCAGCCACTCCCCCGCTGCTCTCTCTCTATTTCAGGCCACTGCACCTGCTGTTCACACATCCCTTTCTGGAGAGCAAGAGATATTTAGGAATTTGACGGCCAGGAAACATAGTGGCCCACATCGCTGATACAATGATGCCATTAGTCAGCTCACCAGGGAGAAAAACTACTGTTTGGCGGCTTGAACCTTCATGCTCAGCTGTTTGTGATTTTATATGGAAATGATTCTGGTTCAGTCACAGCCTTAGTGGAGGTGTGCTGTGTAGCTAGGCAACACATGTCCTCTTATTAAAAGCAGCTGGACATAGTTGTTAGTGAACCAGTCGGGCTTTAGGGATCGTTGTTCATTAAGATGTAAGCGACTAACAGATTCTACAACGCATGACTTCGACAATAGAATGAATGTGTTCAATAAAAATGTGAAAATAAACTTTAAAACTCAACTTTAAGAATAGAAATTATTGCAAACAAAGAACAAAGTATGTTATCTCTAAAACAAAAGATCCAGTGAAGATGTCTACCTCAAAATATATTTGAAATCTTTGCTCTTTTTGGGCTTAAAGGTGCAGTGTGTGAGATTTTGTGACCTCTAGAGGTGAAGTTGCATGTTGTATCCATCACCTCACCCTTCTGAGCATGCAGGAAAACCTATGGTGGCCCTCAGTTGTCATTCAAACTCAAAAGTTGTTAGTACATCCACTTTTTACTACTGTAAAAACATGGCATTCTCCATAGAGAGGACATGTAAATATACGTTAATGGGCTCATTTAAGGGTAATGGATTGAAAAATAAAACATTTACGTGATTATATATTCGTGAAAATGTCAGTATGTAATTGTTTTGTAATATTGTCAGAAGTGACAAAAATGACCAAAATCGTACACACTGCACCTTTAAGCAAGCATGGACATAAAGAACATGATCACAAAGATGATAACTTACACACTTACTTATAAACATACTGTACATACACCTGTCCACACGAAGCCACCACAGTAACAGGTGAGCTAGCAGGGCTCCAGCTTATGAGACATGCCTCAGACCTCGTCTGTGTTATGTCACACTGTTGACTGGAGACACCACTCACACTCAGGATTATAGGCCTGGGAGCAAGGACACCAACTGTACAAACAAGTTCAGTGTTTGACACCAGGCAGTTACAGTCACCTATTCATCAATCTGATGTCTAAAAGACCAGCAATCTTTCCGTTGAAAGTAAAACCTCACTCTGGTACGATACAGTATTTATTTGACACCCTCAGCCAAATAGAAAAAAAAAACTCTATTTGACAAAGTGACAATCCCTCTATAGCAAATGACCGAGTGTAGGATTGCGTTTCTGACGCTCTCTCCAAGACAGGCTTGACTGAAATACAGATGTCATCACGTCCACATGAGCCCAGTGGCTGCATGTCTGATATAACATCCCACCTGTCAGATCCATTGCAAACACAATATGACAATGTGAGCATGATACTAATATATCTGCAGAGACTATGTATTTTACATTTGCCACTCATGACAAGGATATGTAACCAAAGATGGATATTTTTCTTGGAAAAGTGACATCCAATTAAAAAAATAAACATTTTTAGATATAAATTCAAATAATTATGTGTCACTGTATTGTTTATAGTGTCAAATTAAAATGGACATATCTGTTTGAAAGGCTAATTTTGGCCAACGGATCAATTGGTCAAGTTCAAGTTTTTTTAAAACGGTGTTCAATAATGAAGAGTGTTGGGGTCAGTGATCAGGGTCTGACTTGGACTGAAGTAAGCAGGTGGTGAAATGGGCCAAGGTTTGAACCTGCTAATCTTCACACAGTAAATATAGAAGTCAGTGGAGTTCTGGGTGAACAGCGACAACCTGAGAGAAACGTTATGACGCACTGTTGACATAGCTTCACTCGAGAGGGGAGGGGGTTCACGACATAAGACAATGGCACCACAAAAAAGGATATTTCAACACCTCTGTACCAGGTTCAATATTTAAGGGGAAATATATTTGAGCAATTTGTTCATGTTTATGATCTACACAGGCCGAAGTGACAAGAAATGTAATGTATATACACGTATAAGTGGCTGAGATTTAAATGATAAACCGGAGCCCTAACACCAGAACTAGAGTTACCAGGGTGTGGAGAAACTCAAGTGACACCACATGGAACATCTATTATTGCTGAGTATCAGCTCTGACACTTGTAAGGCCACAATGCCCTTCTACAGACTCTGGGTTAATGAGGAAATGTGATATCAGAGTGGTGAGTAATGCAGCCAAAATAAAAAACAATTTCAATCAAAATATTCCATTTGTAATCAATTAAATATATCCTTACTTAAAAAAACAAATTAAAAATGGGGTGCGATGTAATAGACCTGCCACCCTGGGGATTTGAAAGATCTGTATTAAATACTGAAGCGAACTCATGTACACTGACATAAGAGAGCAGGAGATCAGTTGCAGAACTGTATGAATAAGCGATAGTGTAAAGCTGACCTGCATCTGCTCCATATCATTTCCTATCAAAATAAGCACGAATGATTTTTAACCAATAAAACAATATGAATCAGGGATAAAACTCCAAGACAATGAACAAAAAAGTATGTAAAGTCTGTTTAGATTTTGACGAAATATCATAACAGTAACAATAACAGTCATATCTCACGAGTACGATGACAATAGTTAGGGATATTGGTACACATTTTTCAGTCATTGGCATTGCTTTTTTTACATCTTTGTATTAAATAACAAAAGTGTTAGGAAAATCAAATCATATCCAGGATGTGACAATATTTATAGGTTAAATGATCAAATTTAGAAAATGTGACATTACTAAAATAAATGATTATGGATTAAAATTACGAGCATTCTTCTCTTATCACTGTCACATTTGTGTAATGCAGGATGATGAAAACACTTAATAACTGTGCGGAATTGATGAAATCTGTTTAATCTACATTGGTAAACTATCACCTGGCTCCGGTGCCTTTATTCTCTTTCTCTGGGACACAACAGTGACATATCAAGTGTCCACCGAGTTATAAATAGACAACAATGCCAACAAAAACAAGCCACCTGTGCCTGTCAATCTGGTCTCCATGTCAGGAAAGAGAGTCGACACAGAAAATGTCCTTCTAATTTTCCGTCAGTGACACATAAGTCAACTTTTTGTATTGAATACATTAAAGTAAACAGTTTAAGAAGATGCATCACAGACAGCATCACTCACCGTTCGCAGGAACTGAATCTCTTCCTCTCCATCTGCACCCTCGGCCATCCTCCAAAGGCATTAAGAGCAACACCTTGGCAGAAACGGGGAAAATCAGTATCAGTTGTGGGAGTCTTGGCACCTGTTTTCCCTTCACATGAGGCGAGACAATGCTGGTGAAGGTCTGTGAAGGACAGTGTGGGAGCTGTCCCCCTCTCAGGCTGAGTTACGAGGCTGAGAGTTTGACTCCTCTATGGCATCATGAAGAGGTGGAGCAAAGCTCCAAAGTTGACCCAGTGACTGAAATGCTCCAGTAGTAATGATATCCATCCACACTGCTGTCTCACACTCGGTTGTTAAAATAAGGATTGAGCTCAAAACTGATCTAATGTCATGGCAATTAGAAAATATGTGAAGAATTTGTGGACTTTCATCATGAATCAAATCTTGTTTATCCATTAATTTTCCATGATTCCTGATTTAAACTATCTAATATGACATGTTTTTGTTCGTTTAATCAAACTGTGCGATAAACAACCATCATATTAATAGAAAAGTTCTGTTATCAATCTCTCTACTTATTTTTTACTATATGTTAAAAAATATGTTGTAAAAAATAATAATAATATTGAAAGTAGCTTAACAGTCAGAAAAGAAGTATTTAGTGATATCTAGTGGTAAAGATGTATATTGGAGCTGAATACCCTCTCTAGGCTGATGGAAACAACAATTTGCACATTCTGGAGATTCTGGAGATGCTGGGGATTCATTTCACATCAATTTACACACTGGACCTTTACATTGGTTCTTGTTACATCTCAACCACCTTCAAAGCTATAGATTACCCACCTGGTACATTAGGTATTTTCCACATTCTCTTGGGTAAAGGAAACAGCAGCAGAGTCAACAATTCACCGTCCTTTAGGTTTTCTGTTAAAAGTCTAAAAAAGAAAAATAACTTGAACAAATGTAGTAAAAAAAACTCATCATACATTAGCAACAACATTAGCTGTAGCTTAACATGCAACAGGAAGATGTTAGCATGAAACATTACACCTTAGCAAAACACCACAATAATAATAATAGAGAGTAAAATGAATTGTGACACTCTGTGTCAACGTTCAATAACTTCACAAATACAATGTGTTTGTCAGTAGGATGTATATTCAATACATATTAAGATTGTATTTAATACATATTTAATACGCATACCGTTCATACTTACTTTGTGGTGGGCAACTTCCTGTGGAGGGCAGCACAGCACGAGCGGAGCGGGGTCGCGTAATTTCCGTAGAAGAAGAAAATGGTCCGTCGGTCAAACTGTTCCCTCTTCATGTCCTAAACAGGAAAGAGTATTGGGTAAGAGCTATTATCCGACTTAAACCGTCAGTACAAGCCTAACCGCATAGAAAGTACTTGCTAAAGTATTGTCAATAAATAGTACGTCGTTTGTGTTAAGGTTTGAAGAAGAATACAGTGTTTAAATGTGGCTCTTTAGCTTACTTAGCTGTTAGCTTAGCTCGCTAAACAGCGCAGCGCTACTGTTTACAAAGTATTTAATGGTTTGACATTGGTGAAGCTCGCTCATTTGTTTGAATTGAAGACCCTTCGGGTGTTTGCAAGTGAAACGACAGGAAGTAAATGCACCAGCTGGATTCATCTGCTTATTTGAACGAGGATTGATGTGACTGCAGTGTTTATCCTAGCTGACACCTTTGGAGAAGAATGGATCCCCTCTCACACATGTTGACGGATCCTCTTGATCCTAAAGAAGAAAACGGGCATATCACAGAGGAGTGCATGCTGGGAAACTGCAGAGTCAGCCTTCCTGAAGATCTGCTGGAGGACGTGAGTGGTCTGGAATTTCCTGTGCTGTTGGCTCGTTGACAGGTTGATGGAGGACACATTGCTTTACTGTTCATATTTGTTTTCCACAGCCCGACATTTTCTTCACTGTGCTGAGTGAAAGCACGTGGAGCGACGTACTGACAGATTCCCAGAGGCAGCACCTCCGTCAGTTTTTGCCACAGTTCCCAGACAATAATGTTTCGGAGCAGAACAGCACGATCAGTGACCTGTTCAACAACAGAAATTTCAACTTCGGGAATCCCCTTCATCTCGCTCAAAAGCAATTCAGAGGTACCTTCCTTTAGCTTTCATAAATATACCTACATATTCCTCTCTGGATTAATTGAAAATAAATGTTATGGTCATGGTTGTCTCCTCCCAGATGGCTTCTTCAATCCTGAGGTGGTCAAGTACAGACAGCTGTGCACCAAGTCTCAGAGAAAGCGACAGGTGTACTCTCTACAGCAGTATTATCACAAACTTTTGAAGCAGATCCTTGTCTCCAGAAAGGTATGTAGTTAGAAATAGATAATAAAATAATTGTGTCCTTGTGTAGTGACTATGCTAATGGCCTCTTGTTTTAGGACTTGCTGGAGTGTGCGGCTCACAATGGTCTGGACTTTCCACCAAAAAGAAAGTTACCAAGCAAGAGTCAAGCTGAATTGCGAGAGCCGAGGGTGAGAAGAAGATTGAACCGCATCTTGAAGGAGGTCAAAACTGAATGTGGAGACAGCAATGCTTCATCTGATGATGATGGTCAGTCTCTACTTCCCTCATTATGATTACAAGATGGTCTCTGCAATGTTTACAAGCATTGGTAATACTATTTTGAACTGACCATAGATTCTTTCACCTCTTTGTTTTTTTAGACTTATCATCTTGGACTGCAGCACCACAATCACCCTCCTCACCTACCGCCACTGTTTCCCTCAGAGTCTTTCCCAGCCTGTCCACCCAAGATATGAAGAGCACCGGTTAGTGTTATGTGTAATATCCAGATGTTGAGGTTTTCACAGAAACAACAAATTACAATCTAAAAGACACCGTGTTTGTAAACAGAGAAAATGGAACTTGGTGAGGGGGACTTGAAGGTCATGCTGCAAAATCATAGAGAGAAGAGGAAGCGACAGCCTGTCAGTAAAAAACTAAGACTGCAAATATAGTTTGTTATTATAAAGTACATTTTTAAAAACTGTTGCTGTATTTTATTCAGGACCATCCGGACTTGATGACTTCTGATATCCATCTGGGAGATGTACTCTCTAGGGCAAACATGGGTCGAAAGGGAACTAATATGGGTAATTAAACAACTATCTCAAAAACAGAAATCTTTTAAGGGCAGAGTTTTTGATAAATCTTTCTTTCCTTGCTTTCCTCTAGTGCTATTTGATTTGTCCTTGCCTAAAAAGAAGATGAGGGATGAAAGAAGAAAAAAGAAAATGAGGACGATAAAACAGGAAGCTGAGGATCCATTTGACACCCTTACATCTGCAGACGCACCATCAGCCCCACCAGGGAGCATCATCAACTCCCTGTCCGAGACGCCGTCTACGCCTCTGCAACACATCAAGGAAGAGTGAGTCAGATACCATGATGGTGTCAAGAACAGAGATATGGTCTCTTGCTCTGATGTCATTTGTGTAAAAATACTGTTATTGTTGCAGAATTGTTGAGGACTGTCAGAGCAGCCCGGCTACAATAGAGGAAATAGCTGCCAGCTTCTTTAGCTTGTTGGAGAACATCTTAAGGACAGAAACTCTGGCCAGTACTTTGATGGTATGCTCTAATGACCCTCACAGACGTGTTATATTTTATGTATATATATTTCCCAGTTGTAAATACATGCTTTACCACATGTATTTTGATTTTTCAGTTGGAAGAGAAAGTTCAGATGTGGCAGTCCTCTCCAGCCAGTTCCCTCAACTCCTGGTTTTCCTCTGCCCCCTGTTGGTCTGACTTGGTTCTGCAGGCACTGCAGTTCCTTGCAGGAGAGACTAAAGGTGAAGTAGAACTGATCCCTTGCGTAGAGTGGGTCAGCCTAAATGTTTCATGTGTTATTAACACTCTTGTGTTTGTGAATCAGATGGCATGATGGCACTGCCCGATGGTTTTTCTCCATTTGTGGAGTTTTCTGATGACTCTCAGCAGTGGAGGTGGATTGGTGAGAACACTTTGATCAATTCAGCTCAAGTTGTTTTCTTTTTTTCTGTTTGTTGTTACTATTGTCAGTAATTCTTCCCAGGTCCCACTCAAGACACAGAGAAGGATCTCTGTGCTCTTTTTCAACTGTGGATGGATTCCAAAGACTTAGTCGTCAAGGTAGAGCAGTCACTGTGATGCCACTAATACTTTTAAATCATGTACCATTTTGTTTGTTTACAATATTTTTTATCTTTCACAGACAGAAAATGAAGATATGATAGAGATGACGTCTCCCACACAAAGAGTGTAAGATTCAATCATTCAGTGATGAATGTAGAAAATAGATGTATTAATTATTTTTGTGGGAAGTAAAGACATGCCACTTTTAAAGGTGCAAGTGTGTAAGATTTGGTGAGATGCTGGAGAAGTTGCATATTGTATCCATCACTTCACCCTTCCCATTTGAGCATGCAGGAGAACCTATGGTAGACTTCAGCTGTCATTGAAACTCAGAAGATGTTTAGTCTGTCCACTCTGGGCTACTGTGAAAACATGGCGGCCTCCATAGAGAGGACCCCTCTCCTCGTGTAAATATGCATTAATGGGCTCATTGTAGGGTAATGGAAAAAAAGAAAACATTTAGGTGTTTATAAAGTAATGAACATGTCAGTACGTAAATGTTTTATATTTTTAGAAGTTACAACAATCTTACACGCTGCACCTTTAATTGACACTAGTTTTCATGCAGTTTTATTATCTTGTATAATCTAAAATGAAAAGTACAATTGTGTGGAGTGTAACAGTGTGATGTCATCAAACAGTTCCACTGATTACGTGGTGCGACCCAGCACCGGGGATGAGAGACAAGTGTTTCAAGTCCAGGTTTGCTTGCCTAAATGAATGTTCCGCAACAGTTAACCTCTCTCTACTTGTGAACATTTTGTGGAAGTGTGCATTTGTTCTGTGTTTTTAGGAGCAGCAGCGATACAACCAGCCCCACAAAGCGTTCACCTTCAGGATGCATGGCTTCGAGTCTGTGGTAGGGCCTGTTAAAGGCGTGTTTGACAAGGAGATGTCCCTCAACAAAGCCAGGGAGCACACGCTGCTCCGCTCGGACCGACCGCCATATGTCACCATCCTGTCACTGGGTCAGACCCTCTCTGTGTTTCACATGGGGTGTGCAAAGTGAACCCATCACAATCCTGACTCCCATTCTCTCTCTGTAGTGCGGGATGCAGCAGCAAGGCTGCCCAATGGAGAGGGGACGAGGGCAGGGATCTGTGAGCTGTTGAAAGACTCACAGTTTCTTGCTCCAGATGTCACTAGTGCTCAGGTACAATCATTCATGCACTTATCACCTTACAATTGAGGTTTCCTGAAGTGACCGTGCTTTGTTTTCTCCTCAGGTCAACACAGTTGTCAGTGGAGCTCTAGATCGACTTCACTATGAGAAAGATCCCTGTGTGAAATATGACATCGGCCGCAAACTATGGATCTACTTGCACCGTCATCGCAGTCAAGAGGAGTTTGGTTAGTAACGCAAATCTTGATTTTTTTTTTTTTTGAAAAATAGTATGAAAAATTAACACCAAATACTTATCTCCAATTCTTTAGTGAGAGTGGAGGCAGCCATTGTATGGTCTTATTATTTATTATTATGTGAATGGTGGCTTAAACTCATACGTTTCTATTGATGATTTGATTTGTGAACATTTTCATCATCATCTTGGAAATCAAACGATGACCAAAAAGGTTGACCTTTTTTGTTTGTTTTCTCTCCCTGTTTTGATTCATCTCATTATTTACGGTATTAATAATATATACATCTATACTATACTATTTATGTTAAATACTCTGTCCTGGGTATTAATTTTCAGGAGGCAGAACTATGTATATTTGGTTGTATATTTAGTTGAAATGTGTATGACATAGGTGTGGGTATTAAAGTATTAACTTCTTCCCACACCTTTTTGGATATATAAGTTGCTTTAATGTGTTCAACTTGCATTGTTTTCTATATGTCTGAATAAACTTCTTCATCATCATCAAACTGCATTAAAAGTAATTCAATTCTTGTTTTCTTTCTTTGTATTTGCAGAGCGGATCCACCAGGCTCAAGCTGCCGCTGCCAAAGCAAGAAAAGCCCTACAGCAGAAACCCAAACCAGCATCTAAGCCTGTGAGTTCACTTACATGGGTAGTGTGTTTGTGTAGAAAGATTGTGCAATAATAAGTGCACTAACGTCCACTCTGTGCTACATGGTGGCCTGTAGAGAGGACCCGCTCCTCATGTAAATATACATTAATGGGCTCATTCTAGGGTAATGGGGGAAAAAATAAAACATTTAGGTCATTATGAATTCATGAAAATGACCGTATGTAATTGTTTTAGGATATTTTTAGAAGTGACAAAAATGACCGAAATCTTACACACTGCACCTTTTAAAGTTTTAGATGCTGATTACATTCTCTATTTATGTTGCAGAAGTCTGGCAGCAAGGATGGAGGCAGTAAAACCCCTGGATGTCTGGAGGTGGGACAGGAAATCGCCTCCAATCCCATGTCACCCACTCCAACCACACCCACTCCGAACACACCTGGAACCCCAAAGTCACCTTTGCCCTGCGCAGCCACCACACCAACAAAAGTTGGGAGTGGAGTCCCAGATCCAATGAAATCCAGTCCAGGGTCAGTGTGGTCAGAAGTATTGTCCAAGCTGTTGTGACCAAGCTATTGTCCATCTGAGCTGTTTGAAACTGACTCCTCTGCGTTGTCTTTCCGTCTCCCAGCGTTCTCCTCGTGTCCCCTCCTCCGCTGCCTCAGCTGGGCACCATCTTACCCACCAGTCAAGCCGCTTCACCGGTCTCACAGCCGGTCACATCGCAGCACGCGGCGCGGATCGTGAGTCACCTGGCGGCCAGCACCCTGCCTCAGGTGCGGGTGGTTTCTGCTCCGCAGGCTGGTCTCAGCTCCACTGCAGGGAGTCAGCAGGCCACACTGGTGCATCAGACCCCGCACCAAATCAGGATGCCAGTGTCAGTTGCAGCCAAGGGCCTTTCACAGGTAACCACAACAACTAAACCTTGAATTAAAGGTGCAGTGTGTAAGATGTGGTGACGTATAGTGGTGAAGTTTCATGTCGTATCCATCACCTCACCCTCACCCTTCTGAGCATGCAGGAGAACCGATGGTAGACTTCAATTGTCATTAAAACTCAATAGATGTTTAGTATGTCTACTCTGGGCTACTGTAGAAAACATGGCGGTCCCCATAGAGAGGACACCCTCCTCATGAAAATATACATCAATAGGCTCATTTAAGGATAATGGAGAAAAAAGAAAACATTTAAGTGATTATAAATTCATGAAAGCGTCAGTATTGAATTGTTTTGTAATATTTCTGAAAGTGACATAAATGACTGAAATCTTACACACTGCACCTTTAAAGTGTATGATGATTCTGTTCAATAGGCAGTGGTGTCTCTGCCTCTGAGGACTCAGTCTGCAAGTAGTCCAGTCCAGGTGTCGACCACCTTGTCGGTGTCGACTGTAACTGTGGCCAAAACTCAGACTGGATCCCCTGGTAGCCCGGTAGCCAACCCCGTTTCTCCTGCAGTGCTGCAAGGCGTGGCCAGTCCCAACATCAAACAGGTAGAGTGTTTTCATTTTTCACCATGAATGTACTAGAGGAACTGGATCCATGAAAATATATGCAGTGCGCTATGAAGCAAAGAAGACATAGTGGCCAAATAGTGATACTGCATCTTCTGTATCAGTCACATTTGGCCCCAAGACTTTTTTCCATCGTGTGATATTATAGGTGTGTGTGTAAGATTTGTTGATATCTAGAGGTGAAGTTACATGTCGTATCCATCACCTCACCCTCACCCTTCTGAGCACGAAGGAGAACCTATGGTAGTTATAATTAAAGCTCAAAAGATGTTTAGTACGTCCACTCTGTGCTACTATTAAAAAAAATTGCGGCCCCCTTAGAGAGGACCTGCCCCCCATGTAAATATACATTAATGGGCTTCTTTACGGGTAAAAAAAAATATATATAAGAGATTATAAATTCATGAGATGTCAGTATTTAATTGTTTTGTAATAATTTTAGAAGTGACACACTGCACCTTTAAGAAGACGATGCCTTAAAATCTGGCTCTGCCTCTGACACTGTATCCAGTTCTTATACTACATCCATGTTTTAGACAGGTTAGTTCAACAGATTCAATATTTTTAAAACCCCTTTGAACTTTAAAGGTGCAGTGTTAAAGATTTCGGTCACTTTCATTTTAGATACATTTCTGTCAAATTTTCCAAAACAATTAGATATTGACATTTTCAGGAATTCATTTTTTCCCATAACCCTTAAATGGGCCCACTTAATATACATTTACGAGAGAAGTGGGTCCTCTCTACGGGGGCGGCCATGTTTTTACAGTAGCCCAGAGTCGACACACTAAACGTCATTTGAGCTTTAATGACAACTGGTGAGGGTGAGGTGACGGATATAACATGCTACCTCACCAAATCTTACACACTGTACCTTTAAGAGTGTCCAGGTTGATGTATGCATGTATCTTGTCTTCTCAAGGTGTCCATCACAGGACAACTGGGAATGAAGACTCCTGGAGGAGCAGGAATCCCAATCACGGCCACAAACCTTCGCATTCAGGGCAAAGACGTCCTCCGTCTGCCGCCGTCCTCCATCACCACAGACGCCAAGGGCCAGACGGTCCTGCGGATAACTCCGGACATGATGGCCACTCTGGCTAAATCCCCAGTCGCCACTGTCAAACTCACCCCGGACTTCCTGGGCACTGCCACTTCTGGGAGCAAGAGCATATCCGCCACCCTGCACGTGACCCCGTCCCACTCTTCCCCCTCTTCCAGCGCTGCCCCAGGCGAAGCACACACCACTAAGGCAGGTCATGTGACCTCCACCTTACTGAAGGCAGCCGGCGACACAGCCATACGTCTGATGCCCACACTGGCCGTCACGGGCGACCAGAAATCTAGGACCTTCTCCACCGTCACCTCCCCCGACAAGGGTGGCGCCACCATTCGCATCATGCCAGGACTCGGTGTCATCCCACAGAAACAGGGTCAGACCATCACCATGACGACCACCAGCGGCAGTAAAACCCTCACAGCATCCTCCTGTGCTAACATCGTCACCATGGCTGCCAGCGTTGTCGCGGGTGCAAAGGGAATCACGGTGGCCCCTGGCGCCTCGGGGTCGCCGCTGACGTTGGGGACGGCGACAGCCACCATGCGACAGGTGCCTGCCACGGTGGTGACGACACAATCGGTAGGAGTTGTATTCACTTCCTGTGCTTGTTCTGTCCAATGAGATGTTTTCACACACCCTTGTGTATTTGTAGCCATATTTGAAAGTGCGCAGTCTGTGTCAACATACATAATACGCAATATTTAATTGAAAAGCCCAGAGGAGGGGTTACCTGGAAATGAAATGATATCTGGTGGGACGTGAGATTTTCTTTCTCCTCACTCAGCCAAAGATGGTAAACAGGAAAAAGAGGGGGTGTGTGTGTGCGCGCGTGCTTGTGTGTACGTCCGAGAGACAGTTTGAGCCCAGGAGCTATATGAAGTCATTCGATTTCAAGAACTTCACTGTTTGAAGAGTAAACAAACGAAGCAAACACTCATACGGGCTAAGAATGCTACAACACAACTTCCACTGTGTCACTCTCTCCTTAAAGGTGCCGTGTGTAAGATTTTGGTCATTTTTGGCACTTCTGAAAATACTACAAAACTATTTACAAACCGACACTTTCATGAATTTACAATCACCAAATTTTCCCCCCCATTACCCTTAAATTTATATTTAACTTGAGGAGCTGGTCCTCTCTACGGGGGCAGCCATGTTTTTACAGTAGCCCAGAGTGGACATACTAAACATATTTTGAGTTTTAATGACAAATGAAATCTACCATAGGTTCTCCTGCATGCACAGAATTGTGATGGACACATGTAACTTCATCTCTAGATGTCACCAAATCTTACACACTGCACCTTTAAAGTGGCCTCCATGCCTAGGTTTACTATCTGACAGTCCCATGACTCAGTAAGGATCCTTTTCTGTCACCACAGGGGAAGTTACCAACACGGATCACTGTGCCGCTCTCTGTCCTCAACCAACCACTGAAGAGCAAGAGTGTAGTGACCACGCCCATAGTGAAAGGAAGCCTGAATGCAAAGTAAGCCTCCTACATACATTAATAGTAATAATGCATTGATTTCCACTACTGACAAGTTAATCCTCACTCCTGCGCAGCCTCAGCAGCCTCGGCCGGAACATCATCCTGACCACGATGCCTGCAGGGGCAAAGCTGATCGCAGGGAACAAACCGGTCAGCTTTGTCACAGCGCAGCAGTTCCAACAGCTCCAGCAGCAAGGCCAGGCCACACAGGTCCACTCCTTTTACAATGCACATATCATTTCAAATCGTTTACATGACAAAGAAATGCAAAATGGCTTCCTCTCACTCTTGTCCTTTTTTCCTGTCTTTAGGTTCGCATCCAAACGGTTCCTGCTCAGCAGCTCCAGCAGCACATCGCAACCGGCTCTCCCAAATCCGTGTCCACGGTGGTGGTTACAACAGCGCCGTCACCCAAGTGTCCACCTGACCCTCCGCCTGCACCCCAGTAGTGATCCTGTGTGTCCTGTCTGCAGTGAATCGTACGTCCACTTCCTGTATGTTTTGTTATTAACCCTAATCTCTGTAATGAGCTTGTAAACAGATGGATTGTGTTATTAAATTGATGTAAATTCACAGTTCAAAGAAGTTGGATTTTTCTCCTGACTCCTCAAAGAGCACACATTTCTAAAGTGTGTAATTTGATTGAAGGACAGGTCATATTCATATCGATTTATTTTTTTATTTTTTTCACGCAAAAAACAAAATCATACAAATAGTAGCTTGATCTTACAAACAATATTAACATAGAAAACAAAAAATGACAGAATCATATCAAATCATTCACTCTTCATCAGACTCTTCCAGCAGAGCTTTCTGACAGGTTTTCTCTATGGATGTGTTTCTCATTCCGATCTCTACGTTCCGCAACTTTCCGGGAAATCTCTTTGTTACACTGATGGAGAAAAGGAGGAGTTAAGTTAAAACCATGGTGAACATAAAGATTGTATATTGCGATCAACTTGAAAAACTTTCTGAATGGTACACTCTATGCTGTAGCTGTCTCTTGGAAGATTCACTCTGATATAATAGATATAAATGGCTTATTCTAAGATATGGTAAGCAACAATCCTGAGTGTCAGGACAGAGGTGAGGTGAGGTGACAGACCGAGAAAAACACAATAATGAATATTATTTTCCATTTCTGCTGATTTTCAATCCTCCACACCAGGGGTGTCAAACATACGGCCTGCAGTCCAATACCGGCCCGTCGTATGTGGCCCATAAACTGAAAGAGCCCCCGCTCTGAACTCTACACAATTAACCTTTAAATACCACACGTTTAAACTACTTCTGGTGCCCTAGAGCAGTATAAACCTCGTGTGCGTGTCAGTCATCACTTGAACAACAATCTGATGTGAATGATAAAGGTTTCCCTACAAACAAACTCGGCCTGAAGGCTATGTACACTTGCTAATCTCTGTTCAAACATGATGAGTTATACTTTATAACGGTAAAGCATAGTAAGACATTGACTATAAAAACATATTGAATTGCTTTAAAATGTATTTTTGCAGATGAGGTACGTTCCTTGAGTGTATAATCTCTTGGATGTTGAGATTATCATTTTCATTTCCCTAGAATGAGCCAGAAGTTGATCCTTTCTATGGAGGCGGCCATGTTGCACCACTATATTTGTACAGTAGCCAAGAAAGGACAGACTAAACTGAAAAAGGTTCCTCGTCATGATTGGAAGGAGAGCTGCAACTTGCAACTCCACCATTAGATGTTAAATTCTACATACTATATCTTTAAAGGTGCAGTGTGTAAGATTTGGTGACCTCTAGAGGTGAAGTTGCATATTGTATCCATCACCTCACCCTCACCCTTCTGAACATGCAGGTGAACCTATGGTCGACTTCAGTTGTCATTAAAAATCAAAAGATGTTTAGTACGTCCACTTTCGCTATTGTACATGAGCCAACATGGCGACCCCCGTAGAGAGGACCCCCCTCCTCCTGTAAATATACATTAATGGGCTTATTTAAGGTTAGTTGAAAAAACAACAACTTTTGATTCGTTATAAGAATTTATAATGAATTAAAAGTTATTTTTTGAAAATGTCAGGATTTAATTGTTTTACAATATTTTTAGGAGACAAAAATGACCAAAATCTTACACACTTGCACCTTTAATATAACTTTCAAGTGGGATAATGGGCTATTTTATGAATAACCTTATACACATAGAATAAATCCAAACCATTAGATAAATAAGGGTAAAATATACTAACTTACTTTCATTATTGTAAAACACAATGAATCTTGATTGATGTGACTTTAGTTCCAGTTTGAGTCTTTTCATATTTTGTTGTGTACTGTTTATGGTTAATTTCTTAGGGAGCGATACTTACAGCAAAACCACAGAGATGGTGCAGGTGACCAGGAGCATGGCGACGGCCAAATGCCAGCAGAAGCACATTGTGATGAACATGATGTTGTCGTGAAGTGTCAGGTCCCACGTTGGTCCACTTAAAGGGTAGAGGACGAATCCAATCTGGAATTGGATGGGTTGATTAAGAGACTGTCTACAAATGGGCCAAGTTGTGAGTAATGTAGAAAAACAAAGCACCTGGTAGAACCATGATCCCTGCAGGATGAAGAGACCGGCCCTGAGCAGCTCCAACAAATAGTTATTTCGAATGAAGACCTCCAGCATGGTGATGGCTGATCCTCCAAACACAGCCACCAACAGGAGGGTGTGGATGTGGGCGTCCAGTGGGGGGCGATTGTGCACGTGGTAATAGAACAGAAACCCTGCACGATGACAATGATGATGATGAGGGGAAAGTCAAACATCGAACACATCTTCAAAAGGTGCAGTGTGTAAGATTTGTGT
>JAFBJT010111286.1:0-11302 GCA_016785325.1 Chascanopsetta lugubris | reverse complement strand
GACCAGGGATTTTGTCATTCGCGTCTTTTCGGAAACTTACACCTTTCACCCTCTACGTCACATCCGGTGTCTAATTTACACGGAAGTAAACCAAAATAAAGCAGCGATGAAAGAGCTCGCGTCCGTAGCTGAAGCTCCAGCCGTGGAATAAGTATTGGAGTGTCCGTGTGCCCGCTGAGTGACCGTCTTCCCCCGGCCAGGATGTCGCTCTCCCCCGCCTTCGGCTCGCAGGTCGCCGCCATCATGGACGTGTTGGCCAAAGCCGCGGTGGCTGAGATCTCGAAGCTGGTGGAGGACGGGACCGTGGTCCTGCGGCTGGAGATGTGTCGGAAGGACAATGAGATCCAGGAGCTGAAGAGAAGTTTGAAGCTGATGGAGGTGGAACTCTGCAACGCGCGAGAAGCCGTGATGAGCCGAACCAGTCCGGACAAACAGGACCAGGCTACTGTCGCTACCCAGGTCGCCTTCATAGGTGAGGAACACTGTTAGCTCCCCCACACTGTTGATCTGTCACACCAAACTTCATGTAAAATTCCGTCGTTTAATTAACCACCTACTTATATACGCCTTTGTTTACACGGTAGAGCAACAGTAAATAATGTTCACGGTAGATTTTTGTCTTCTTTTGTATTCGGCTTACACTTATGTTGTCATACTATTTTTTATTGACTCACCAAACTTCATTCAATTTTTAGTAAATTTAGAGTCCATTTACCTAGTGTCTCACTCAATTAAACAAATGTACATATGGTTGACTTTATTTTTCCTTTTAGTGGATTCGGCTTTAAAGGTATTTATTCAAAATAAAATTTTTGATTGTGACACCAAAGTTTATTTACATTTCGTTTATTCAGAAAAAACTCACTGATATACGTCTGTTATTATGGGATAGAACAATAGGAAATACGTCTTAAAATGTGTTTTTGTCTTCTCTTACATTTGGCACTGAAACATGTTGAGTCGGTTTCCAAACCCCATTCAAAAACCTGTTAATAACTCTCAAGGATGTAACTAAATGTCTCTCAGAGTAGTGCTCATTTACATATTTGTATCTATATTTGACTTTCATCTTTTGCATTTAGCTTCAAGATATTTATTTCCAAAGTTCTGTTTTTTGCCCGGTAACCAAACATCATTAAAAATGTTAATACAAAGCCTGAAACCCTGATGTAATCACATTGGTTAGATGTGAATGTATCCAACTGTTGTCATTAATGACCAATCTTTCAATCATTATCAAATAATTTGCTTAAAGTCAACATCAAATTTGAAATAAAATAAAAAAAAACTTGAAGTTTTCTGTGACTGAATCGAAGAGGATGCACCCTCGAGTATTTTTACTGTTGAAACTAAAAAAATGCAGATTTGTCCATGTCTAAGGATGAAGGTGAAGCGGTGATTGGGGTCAGATTACTTGTGACCTTCTGATTCCACACCAGCCTGAATCACAGCCTGAGACCATCTGCCATCACATTCTTTATTCCAGTATCCAGGCTTAAAGCAGACAGGACAAAGATGTCTGGAACCACAGGCTGGCTCTGGTTCCTATTTCTATAATCCTCCAACACATTCATTCATTCATTCATTCACTCGCAGCTCTGTAACAGAGGAGGACCCTGACATCCCAGAGAATGTTCCTCAGAGTCATGTTCTAAAGGGAAAGGACCTGATGTTAAAGTATTGAAAACAACGACAACAACAACCAAACACGATAAATAGCAGCTAAGCCCAAACAGCCTCGTCATGTTGTGGGCGCCCTCCTGTGATGGAGGCGGGTAAACAGCCTTTGGGTTCTTCTGTTCTAACGGTGCTCTTGTTTTGTTGACTTGGTGTTGAGGTGCGTTTCAGATCTGGCATTTTATTTGCAGATGAACTGGAAGGTGAGCAAACACATGGCGGGTACGTGGCGCCCAAAACCGCTGAGTCACTCCGCCGGGATGGACGCGGGGCCGCGGACCGCGACGACCAGATGAAGCCGGCGGTGAAACGTGAGCCGGCAGAGTCGCTCGACGTCCAGGAGACGATGGAGGACGCGGCGGCGGCGGCGGCGGCGGCGGCGGCGAGTGTTTGCTTCGAGACAGGAAGTGAGTTGTTGTGGCCTCCCACCACCGCCGCCGCCTGTAGCGCGTTCGAGAAAAGCCCGACGCAGCAGCACGTCCAGATGTTCCCCGCCCACGCCGAGCCATTCTCCGCCCACAGAAACACAGAGTGCTCTTACGGCGCCATGTCGGCGGCCACGGAAACGCCGGGCGATTCGCTGAGCTTGCAGATAAAAGCGGAGGCGGAGCTTCGGCCCGTCTGCGCGGGGGGCGGAGCTTCCGACCCATCGAGACGTGTCTCGTACCCGCCGCTCGCAGAGGACCGCTGTCTCCCGCCTGCTCCGCAGCCGCCCGGGCCGGCGGCGCTCGTCATCCCTCAGGTGCAGAGGTCGACGGCGGCCTCGGACGACCCCGCCCTCGCTCGAACCAACCTGCGGGCCAAGCGTTTCCTGAGCGTGTGGCGAGCCAATCAGAGGCTCTTCGCCTGCCCCGTGTGCGGCAAGGGCTTCCCCCGCCTGTCGCAGCTGGAGGAGCACCGGGCGGCGCACCAGCCCCTGAAGCCCTTCCGCTGCCTGGAGTGCGGCAAGTCCTTCACGCAGAAGACGCGGCTGAAGACGCACCAGAGCGTGCACACGGGCGAGCGCCCGTTCAGCTGCTCCATCTGCGGCAAGATGTTCTCGCGCCAGGACAACTGCACCCGGCACGAGCGCTTCCACAGCGGCCTGAAGCCCTACAGCTGCGGGCAGTGTGGGAGGAGCTTCACCGTGTTGGCCAACCTCAAGATCCACCAGGAGATCCACCTGCAAGGACGCTGACTTTTCACGATGACCCTCAACTTTGATACGTTCGCGTACGTTCCGACGCACGAGAGTTTAACATTGGAACGTTTGTACGATGCCGACGAGCCAAACGTCGTCTCTGTTTCGATAGCGGAACGAAACGCCTGTTCGTACTCGTGCGAGCAAGTCCCTCCCCTTTATTCGGTTAAGCTCCGCCTCCACGCTTCACAAAAAACCGCTAACATCCGGCTTTGTCCCTTCCAGTAAATGTATGAAGTCGGTTTTCTCTTCTGCTGCGACGATGCTCCTTGTCTGGTCTGGCAGGTTTCCCAGTGCCTTGTACGTTGATAGGTTTGTTACATTCGTGTCCAAACTGCAGCTCGACAACCATTTCTTTAAAAAAAGCTCGTTCTTGAAAATAATGGAATGTGGCCCACGTGAATTTGGCACTTGACTTGGTTGCACTTCTAAGTTTTAACAGTAGGTGGAGCTACCACTTCATTGAGGTCGCTGTCTGCGTTGGACTCAGTGGGTTGGTGGCAGGTTCCAATCCAGCCACGGACATTTTGTCAATTATATGCGCATATTTGATTACTGAGCGCGGACAATTGATTTATTTTGTTAACTTTAATGGTTCAAGGTTTGGATTCCACTGCTTTAGTGTGATGTCGCTTTGTCGTCATGATTTGTTTGGATGGTTTTAAAAGGAAATGAGCTCATCAGCGGTTGGACCCGGTGGAACACGGACCAAGTGTTCACCCTGATGTCATTTCTCCAAATGTTAAAGTCACTGTTGTTGTCGTGGTGACGGTGGAAAGGAAATGTGTGGTGGGTTGAAGAAAGTGCAACGCGCCCCTATGCAATCATGTCCTCTGTTTTCTTTTCACTGTCCGTCTCAAACGTGTCTGTATGTTTTTCTTGATACTAAAGAATGTCGATGTTTTTTTAAAAATTTGGTCCTAAAGTATTTAACTTTCGGCTACAACATGTGACTTCACCACTAAATGTCACTACATCCTGTTTGCAGCACCAAAATGTGAAGTAACATAACAGAAATATTTATTACGTGTCATTTGAGTGAAAGTCGTATTTCTTAATTACTGTTTTTACCCCAAATTATTTTATTCTATGTTATTTAATTCGATTTGATCTTATTTTCTCTTATTTTTTTTATTAAATCGAACATCGGAAGTGCCGCCGCATTACTCGCTGCGCCCTTTGACGCGTCTTTACGGTACTGTTGTCGTCACTTCCGGTAACAACACAGAGCGTCCGCCTTTGTACCGAGCTGCTCTCAGTAGCCGAAACATCCTTACGTTTCTAAACCGACGCCGTGTCCGGACAGGGGCCGCCGCCGCCGCCGCCGCCGCCGCCGCCGCTGCTGCACTGGCTCCGGCCGTCACCGGTTCCGTGCCCCCGGGTCGGCCACCGACCTCCGGGCCCTTACGCGTCCGCCTCTCCCCCCCCCACTTGTGTCGGGTTGTTTTGCGTTAAAGTTCGGGCTCCTCCCGTAAGTTGCGTGTGGAGCGATGTTGAGCAGCGTGGCTCTGCGGGCTCAGGTCGCCTCGGTCCTCGACGCCCTGTCCAAAGCGGCCGTGGCGGAGATCTGGAAGCTGGTGGAGGACGGGATGGTGGTGCTGCGGCTGGAGATGTGTCAGCGGGACAACGAGATCCAGAACCTGAAGAACAACGTCGAGATGCTGCACACGGAGCTGAGGGCAGCCCGGGGGGGCGCACTCACCCGGGACACGCTCACCTGGAGACCCGAGCACCAGCACCAGCAGCACCGGGAGGCGAAGGGTAGGATGGTCCTTCCACACACACACACACACACACACACACACACACACACACACACACACACACACACACACACACACACACACACACACACACACACACACACACAACCTATAGTCACAACAACACGACACCCATCAATAGCACAACACACAAGCATTAAAGGTGCAGTGTGTAAGATTTCAGTCATTTTTGTCACTTCTGAAAATACTACAAAACAACTATTACTGACAATTTCATGAATGTATCATCACCTGAATGTTTGATCTTTTTTCATTACCCCTCATTTAAATATACATTGAGCTCATTTCAGGGTAATGGAGAAAAATAACACGTTGAGGTGATTATAAATTCATGAAAATGTCCATATAACTCTTTTGTAATCGTTTTAGACACTGAACGCACTGCACCTTCAAATGTGTTTTTTTGACTTCTTAGTTTGATCCCTGTCCACGCAATAATGTGTCTGTCTCCCACCGGGGGGCAGTAGTGTCACCTCACTTCCTGTAAGTTTGTGAATTGTTGCGTAATATTCCCGTGACATCGTCCGTTCCGTCGTTTCAGCTCAGAATCCCTCAGGCGACGCCACGGCCCCACAGGAGAACGTAAACATGGACACCAACATCGTCCCCGAGGTCCGGGTCAAACCTGAGCCCGTGGAGCGCGGCGTCGAAGAGGTCAGAGGTCAAGCGGACCGACCGGGCGCGGAGCTGACTCTGTACGACGGGACGAACGCCGTGGCGCAGTGGCGCTCGTCCACCAAGAGGGAACAGGACGGCTGCGATTATCCGAACCCACCTCGACACAACTCCCGCTCGTCCCTGGACGTGTCCGGATCAGCCGAACCCGGCGGCAGCGCCGCGTTCCCGGCTTTCCAGCCCAGCGCCTTCAGCCGCGGCCCGCCGGGCTCCGCCCTGCACCGCAACATCTACAACACGGCGCGGCGCCGGACGGTGAAGAGGCTCATGTTCAAGAAGGGCCACACCTGCCCGTACTGCGGCAAGTGTTTCGGGCGCGCCGGCGACCTGGAGCGACACAAGCGGATCCACACCGGCGAGAAACCGTTCCGCTGCGACGTCTGCGGGCGGCGCTTCAACCAGAACAGCAGCCTGAAGGAGCACATGAAGATCCACAGGAGATGTGAGTCCACTTTGGGTCGCGCTGTCACTCTCAACTGCTGGGTCGGGTCGCCGACCCATTTTCAGTGGGACTTTGACTGGGGGGAAAAAAAAACAACCTTGTGCTTTTATTTTGAAAAGGATTTCTTATGCGTCAGCGTGACGAGACATTTAAGAAATAGACATTTTCTGTGTCCTCTGAAAACGTTACAAAACAATGACCTGCAGACATTTTCATGTATTCATAATCAGTTTAGTTATTACCCGTAAGTCAGCCAATTAATGTATATTTACATAAGGGGCGGGGCCTAAGAGCTGCTAGCTTTGCTCTGGCGTAGGCAGCTAGCCGTGGCTAATGGCTAGCTTACCCGTTGCGATTGTGGTCTTCCTTCGCGATGCGTACTCACGGTCAGCGGTGGGCGGACTGCTCGCCGCTTCACCGCTGACCCGCCTCGGCGTGGGCGGGGCCTGATGCCAAACTCTGAGTCCTGTCTCTGTGTCAACAGCCGTTCAGCCGCCACCCGTCAGAGTCCAGGCGCCGGAGGAGAAACCGAGCCCCGAGGTGAAGCCGCGCCTCGATGTTCAACCCCCAGAGGAGAAGAGCCAGACGAAGGCGGGGGGCGTCTCGCCCCACAGCAAAGAGGCTCCGCCTCCGCCCGTGCAGATAAAGTCGGAGCCCACGGAGGAGCAGATCACGCCGCCGATGCTTCCGGGAGCCGGCGAGCAGAAGAAGAGGGAGGCGGCGGCGGAGGAGAACCCGGGTGAGAAGTACGCGGCGTTTGAGAGGGACGGTCAGCAGTGGATGTCCAGGTTACAGCAGAACAACACGGACACGTGCAAGGCGGAGATGTTCAGTAGCTCCGCCCAGAGTGCGCCCGCCTTCCCCGCCATCGCTCAGTTGATGCCGCCGCCGCCGCCGCCGCCGCCGCCCGCGGTGGAAGCTTCCTGCAGCTCCTTCTCGTTTGCGGGGAAACTGTACGGGGAGATGAAACCCGGCGTGATCCCCCCGGCGGCGTACGGATCCTTGGAGGCGCGCTTGATGGAGGGAGCGCGGGGGATGTCGGAGGCGGCGGCGGCGCTCAATCACCTCCAGGCCAAGAGGGGGCGCCCCTTCCAGGTGATCAAACCCAAGAAACGCTTCCCCTGCTCGTACTGCGGCAAGATCTTCGACCGCTCCGGACACCTGGAGAGGCACCTGCGCATCCACACCGGGGAGAAGCCGTACGGCTGCCACATCTGTGGGAGGTGCTTCAACCAGAAGAGCAGCCTGAAGGGCCACATGTGGACGCACAGGAAAAGTAAGTGACGTGTCCGCGACTTGGTGAAGCGCCAAACACCTCATGACCTTTGATAAGCGAGCGATCCAGAGGATCTTTTTCTCATTGATCTTTTTAATCACATGAAAAAGAGAAGGAGCTACAGTTCATGATGTCCAGCAGATGGTGGCTCGAATTGTATATTTGTATATGTTTCTAAAATGTATTTTGTATTATTTCTTGATTTTATGTTTTCATTCTAATTATTTTGGGTATACTTGTGTATTTATTATTTTTCCATTATTATTACTTAGAAGTTATTATTATCACATTATTTCTATTTTTTATGATTATATTATAATAATATATATTATTATTATTATTAATATGTGTTTTTCTTTACATTACCTCATATATTACAATCGAAGGACTGTATTGTTACATTCATTCGTTCATTCCCGTTCTTGAACATGCATTGTAAATGTGCTGCCCCCTGTTGGGGATAGGAGGCATTACTTTAAAACAGACTACATTGATTCAATTTTCCAATTAATTGCCAATCATTCTAACTATTGATCAATTCACAATGAATTGATCACATGTGTCATCAGTTCATACTGAACCTACAGTCCCTTTATAAACGTATTGATTTATTTATGCAAATCTGCTGCCTCTGTTGATACTGTGCTCTCTAATCATGTGATCATGTGATGCTCCCCCCCCCCCCCCCCCCCCCCCCCCCCCCCCCATCATGTGATGCTCCCCCCCCCCCCCCCCCCCCCCCCCCACCCCCCACCTCCTACTGTGTCAAACTGAACAGATGAGAATCCAGATGTTCCGGAGTCTCAGCACCTGATGTTCGCGCTGCCTGAGAACCCGCCTCCGGAGAACCGGCCCGAGCCCAAGCCCGAGCTGGCGCCGTTCGAGGAGCAGCAGCAAACACTGGTGGTGAAGGCGGGGTCAAACGGGGAGGAGTTTCAGACTCAGGTACGTCAGGTACGAGCCGATGTCGACGTCGGAGCGCGCGACCAAAGCGAGCTGTGGAATTGTGGGACAGAGAAGGGCGGCGGCGGCGGCGGCGGCGAGGCCATGACGCATCAGACCGTGTGCGTGCTCTCGTACGACGCCAAGTATCCCTGCGGCGCCGGCGCAGCCAATGAGCAGCAGGGATACTCCAACGCCTCGCCGGCCAATGACCTGCCTTTTCTGAGCGAGGGTCAAAATGGCGGCATGATGCACGGCGATCAGTACGCGGTGATGACGATGCACTCCAGAGGCGCGGACATGACTCTGCAGAATCCTCACGCCGCGCAGGACGTGATCATAAACGACTACAGAGGCTCGAGCGACGGGTCCGCGGAGGGGGCGGGGTTTGATTTTAACATGACCTCGCAAGGTAACCACGGCGACGACGACTGCGGCAGCGAGGACGCCAGACAGAGCTGCTTCATCTGCTCCTGTTGTGGGCGGAGTTTCGACAACTTCACTTTATTCCAGCAGCACCAGTGTAAGAACATCCCCGAGTGACTCGTTGACACGTCAGGGCCAGAGATAAGAAAATAAAGGGGAGGAGTCTTTTTTTTAAAAATTTTTTTGCATTCTGAATTTAAAGGTGCAGTGTGTAAGATTTTTTTTCTGAAAATATTGGATACTGACATTTAGCCCATACTGCCCAGACAGTAGCCCAGAGTGGACATACTGAACAACTTTTGAGTTTTAACGGCGACTGAAGTCGGGCGATGGATACGACATGCAACTTCACCTCTAGATGGCACCAAATCGTACACACTGCACCTTTAAATATTGGGATTAAGAAGATAGTTTATGAGAGGAGGATGTTGTAGCTTTGCCGAGGAAGTTTGGTCGTTGTTTATATTTGTTTGTCAGCAACTTAAAGGAGCATGAGAGTGGTTTCGGAAAAGTTGTTCATAGTGACACCGGTGGCAGTGAAGGGAATTGCAATATATTTTATTAGATTTTCAGATGTTTCACAGATTTATTTGTTAAATTATTTTTTATTTAGAACCGATCACAACATTAATTACAAGCTCAAATTGAGAATTGACTTGTCTCGCAACATTAAGTTTCTTTTCATTTTAACTTTGTTTTCGAAAAATCTTCCCTGATTTGGTTTGACATCATTCATTCATCTTTATTATTCATTTTCCAAAACAAAGATAGAAAGAATCCTCCCCTTTTTTTAAACCTTATCTCTGGACCTGAGACTCTGCTGTAAATTCTAAAGCCGAAGAACAACTAGGAATTAAATTTTTCCCATGAAGTTTTTATTCCTTCCATCCACCGACGGACTGTTTACCTCAGATTATTGTTGCCTTCAGAGCTGCTTTGAAAATCTGGTACGAGAAGTTCATTTTGTCTTTTTCATTTTTTGACTCAAAAGCCGAAGCAAATTCAGTGACTTTTGTCTCGTGCAAAGATTTTGAATATTTCCCATTTCTAAACTTTCATCGTTTTCTGGAGCCAGATGAAAGTTGACTGATATGAGATCAAATGAAACAAAAAAGAATGAGAGTATTCATGTGAATACAATTTGAATTCCAATCATTTCTTTTGTTATCCTGTACTGTAATTTCTTCTTTCCATCGCAGTATTTTAAAATTTGAACGATGATATGAAAAGTAATTGGTGTCAGGGTTGTTGAAGACGAATCTAACCCTTGAATTAATCCGACACAAAACACTTCATCTGATTCTGTGACGAGTGCCTCCATTTTCTCACGGGAATGAAAACTCTCCTCATGTCTCTTAGAAACATTTTCCCTGTCTTATAGTTTTCACTGCTTTATTTTGAAAGGTCACTGACTTCACGTCGATGTGCGGTTTCATCTGTATTGTTTTATGTTGTTGATGAGCTTTTTACGTTTTCTAATAAATTCAAACCTGAGTCTGGTTCTGGTCGTAATGTCCAGTGACTACGGAATTGTCCGATTGCGGAACCAACTTCGATGACATTTTGTGGAAAGATATGACATGAACCAAGAAAGAAGGTATCAGTATATAAATATTATTATTATTATTGTTTTCATTTCACATTTCTAGCAATGTTGACCAAGTTTGACCCAAATTTTATGATGGAGCTTTAAATATATATTCATATGTTTTTGTGAATATGATAAATGTAATTTAATCTGAACAAATTCAACAGTCACGGTAGATTAAAAATATTGTTTTGTGTTATGTTGTTATGCAATTTAATCTAAAAATAGTTTAAAAAAAAAATTCTGACTTTAATTTAGTTTGTCGTGGCTCATTTTAACACATTTTGTTGTTTTACTTTATTTTATTTTACTCTAGTTGAAACGTCACCTGCTCCGCTCTCCCTTGCGCATCACTTCCGGTGTTTACGGTAGATCCCTCCGCCACACGGAAGAGAGCAGCCAGGCAGCTAGCGTTAGCCCCAAACACAGATGTAAGTCCACTCTCCGTCGCGTCTCCTCGCTCCCTAATTCCAACCCGACCTCCAGACGGAAGGAAGGACGGAAGGAAGGGGGCGGTAGTTGATTTGACTGTGCCCCCCACCACCCCCCCACACCTCCCCCCTTCCTTCTTGTTTACGTGCCTCTCCTCTCCATACACATCACTAGTTTTCTAAATGAAGATGGCGACGTGCATCCCCTTCCAGACGCAGCTCTCCTCGATAATGGAGGTGCTGGTGAAGGCGGCGGTGGCCGAGATCTCCAAGCTGGTGGATGACAAATGCGCCTTCCTGCACGTCGAGATCTCCCGGAAACAGGGCGAGATCGAGATGCTGAAGAGGAAACTGCTGACGATGGAGAAGAAGAACGCGCAGCTGCAGCGAGGCTTCGGTGAGACGCTTCACTCACTCACTCACTCACTCATCATCATGTTTTCATCCCTCACCGCCTCAGCCGTCATGTGGTTGTCGTCCACGTGGTCTGTAAACAAAAGCCTGTGTATCACAGTCACAGGCAGGATTGTTGTTGTTGTTGTTGTTGTTGTTGTTGTTGTGTTATAAAGGTGCTCGTGTGTGTAGTTTAGTGGCCTCCGGTGGAGAAGTTGTGTGTTGCAGCACCTTAGATGGTTAAAGGTGCAGTGCGTACGATTTTGGTCATTTGTGTCACGTCTGAAAATGTTACAAAACAACGACATACTGACATGTTCATGTATTCATAATCACCCAAATGTTTTGTTTTGTTCCTTTACCCTTAAATGAGCCCATGAATGTTTATTCACACGAGGAGCGGCTCCTCTCTAAGTGGGCGGCCATGTTTTTACAGTAGTAAGAGTGGACGCACTGAACATCTTTTGAGCTTTAATGACGACTGAAGT
>JAFBJT010111285.1:0-10857 GCA_016785325.1 Chascanopsetta lugubris | reverse complement strand
ACATTTATATTTATATTTAAGACCATTTATTATTGTATTGAATGCAATGTAAGAGGTAAGCACCGAGGTCGGTGAAGTATCCCAGTGTGTGATCTGCTGCTCCTGCATACACCACCTCCCCCTTGTGCATCAGAGTCAGGTGGTCGAACTGTCTGAAGATGGAGTAGCGAGGCTGGTGGATGGAGAAGATGACTGTTTTGCCTCTTCTGGACAGACTGCGCACGAGGAGTGGAACACAACAGAACTTCATCCAACCCAACAACAGGCACAGAGCAGTGAATGTGTGCCGGATGAGTGAGAGTGTTGTACTTGTGCAGCAGGCTGATGATGCAGTTGGCGGTGTTGGAGTCCAGGCCTGTGGTTGGTTCATCCAGGAAGAGCAGGGAGGGGGAGGTGATGAGCTCCATCCCGATGCTGCACCTCTTCCTCTCCCCTCCGGACACACCGCGGATAAACTCCGTCCCAATCTGGACACAGATATATATTTACTTACTCACATTATTAAATTCATTCATTTATCCATCTACTTATTAATGAATCTTTATTATTTATTTATTTATCATTATTACTGTAGCTGCTGTTGTTTTGTATTTTACATAAAGTGTATGAGCACAGTATTTAACACCACACAACATTACCCTATATATGTATACATTTGAAAAAAAATATTTACATTTCTAATGGGAATTTTATAAATGCGATCAATTAGATCTTGATGCATCTGGAGGATAAACGGTATATGGTATGGAGCCAAATCACTAATGACATCATAGGGACATTTATGTCATAGATTCCATTTTGATACACATGTGTTGCTATCTGTTCATTTTTAAAAATTATATATACTTTTTTTTTTGAAAAAAAAATAAAAATAAAAATGAAAATAAAAATAAGAATAAATCTGCAATTTTACTTTCCCTGAATTCGCTGAATGCAGAGCAGGTTGGTCTGATGTGTGTGATGATGTTGAGTCGGTACCTTGGTGTTTGCGCAGTCAGTCAGGCCCAGGTCTCGTATGATGGTGTCCACTCTGCTGTGTTTGTCTGTGGTGGAGTGGAGTTTGGGGTCCAGACGCAGGTTTGCACTGAACTGCAGATTCTCCTTCACACTCAGAGTTCCCATCAGGATGTCATCCTGCACACAGGCAGCACAGTATGAGGAATGTACACAGTGTCATGTTAAAGGTGCAGTAGGGTAAGAATTGATGGCATCTAGTGGTGAAGTTGCATGATGCATCCATCACCTCACCCTCACCCTTCTGAACATGCAGGAGAAAATATGGGAGTAGATATTTTAGTACGTCCTCTTTTGCTACTGTGAAAACATGGCGGCCTCCATTGAGAGGATCCGCTCCTCATGTAAATATACATTAATGGACTCATTTAAGGATCATGGGAAAGAAATTAGGTGATTATAAATTCATGAAAACGTCAGTGTGTAATTGTTTTGTAATGTTTTTTAAGACAGAAATCTTACGCACTGCACCTTTAAACTCATTAAAGGGTAATGGGGAAAATGTGGACATTAAAGTGATTGTAAATATATAAAAAATGTCAGTTTGTAATTGTTTTGTGATTTTTTTTTCCACCAATAGAAGCGATGAGTGAAAAATCTTACACACTGCACCTTTAGTGAGGTGTTTCTATTGACACACCTGGACCACGTAGGCGGAGCAGAGCCTCAGCTCAGACGTGACGGTTCGTCCGTCCACTGACACGTTTCCTTGTTTCAGTCCAGCTGGGTCTTTTCTCCCTGCAATCACATCCAGAAGTCTGCAGAACACACACACACACACACACACACACACACACACACACACACACATTGAAGGTCATCTTCCTCCACACGTGTGTGTGTGTGCGTGTGAGACAGTGCTCGTGTTCCTTACGATGTTTTCCCACTTCCTGTTGCGCCCATGATGGCGTTCATCCCAGGTTTCATGATGCCACTGAAACAGACAGGTCACATGGAAACATGTTCAAACAGGAGCTGATGTGAAAACATGTAAACATATAGAATCTGTATTCAATGATCAAAGCATTGTTATATGCTCTGACATTATCTGTATATGTCATAGAATAGAAACGTACAGAATCAAATAGAATAGAATCGAAATCCCATTTTAATAAATGAACAATATATATACCTATACCTATATATATATATATATATGGATGGAGTTAGATCAACTGATTGATAGATGATAGAAAGTCCATATAAAGTGTATAGTATATGTATAGATATAGATATATAGATATACATGGATACGTATATACATATAGATACATGCACTCACATATATTGCAATGATGTGACTAAAATGCATATATATATATATATATATATATATATATCTGTACCACTTTGGATATGATAGTTTTCTTTGTCTTTACACAAAAGTAGCAACGATGATGCAATATTTTCTATACATTTTCCAACACATCTGAACGTGTCACATCCTCACACACACACACACTCACACACACACACACACACACACACAAATATGTGTAGGAAGATGGCCTTCAGTGTGTGTGTGTGTGTCAGTGCCCGCTTCCTGTTGCGCTCATGTTGCTGCTCCATCTACAGTCACTGTCTTCTGATGATAAAAACACACACACACACACACACACACACACACACACACATATATTGGCCGTCTTGTCCTACCTCACATCTTTGAGGATGTGCTTCTCGGGTCCGACCCTGCGGCAGAACCTGCTGTCCCGGACGCTGTAGTGCAGGTTGCTGAAGGTGACGGTGGGCCCGCGCTCCTGGAAGAGGTCGTCCAGGCCGCACACCACCTCCTTGTCCTTAGACATGGTTCAACCAGCAGCACAGTCACCAACAACCTGTCTCACACAGGTACCTGTCTACAGTCTGACTGACAGGTAGACCGACAGGTGGGATGGATCACACACACACACACACACACACACACACACACACACACACACGGACACACACGTACACACACACTCTGTCATAACTCATCAGATCTTTGGACTCCTCTCTTAAGATAATGTGACACTGGACTTTGAAGCAGCCCAGTAAATGCACCACTACATGAACTGTGATGGTGAGAGTGAATGTTGGTCAATCGTCATATCTACTTTTTTTCCATACTTTTCCAATATTGCAATACAACATTATATTATTTTTATCGTATTGATTAAAAAAAAATTCTTTTAACATATTTGCTGCTGTATACATGGTGAAAAGATTCAGTCGTCAACAGTACATGCTTTTAAAAACTCATGTCCAATATTGTTATACAACAATAATATGTTGCATTATGGCCACGTTTGATCAAATGCAATGTAATATCATAATCGCATATTTGCTGCTGCTAACGTAGAGTAACTAAAGTTCAATTGTCATCACTGCATCTTTTTGGATACTCTGGAGTGCTGACTCGGCATTTTCAAAATTGCTGTACAGCAATATCACTTTGTATCATGACCACGTTTTAATTGATCAAATGTCTTTTCTCAAATCATCACAACGTATGTGCTGCTGCTAATATACTGTGGAAATGTTCAGTCGTCATCACTACATTCATTTTCATAACCAAGTGCTGACTCAGCATTTTCGATAATGACATATACAACGATATTGTGTTGTTTTATGACCACATTTTATCATATAACATTTGTTTCATATTATCACAACGCATTTTAATATCTTAATAATTTGATATTAAAATAGGTGTAAATGGTAGCGTCTTGATTCATCTTATCAATATGCTAGAAAATACATGGTAATGTTAATTTCACATACAACTACATTACTTAACACACTCTCACAGTATATTTGCCAAACATGTATTTTCCATGCAATTTGACGATTTGGTATGATTAATGTCCCATCCGCACATATGGAGGAAGATGAGGGGTTTAAGACCTGCTAGGCAGCGGCCAGCCCACCAGGGGGCAGTCAAGATGATTTGGCTGCACTTTTAAGTGGCTAATGTATAGTCCATCTTTATCTGAAGCAGGGAGTGTCGGACTCATTTTAGTTCAGGGGCCACATTGGGGCGAAATTTGCTCTGAAGTGGGCCGGACCAGTAAAATCATAGCACGATAAACAAAGACAACTCTTGACGTTTCCTTTTGTTTTGGTGTAAAAAAGTACAGTTGTGTATTTAATGAAAACGCTGATTAATATGTGAAAATGTCTCCTCTCGATATAACCAACACAAACCAAGTAAACCATTTTTGACACTTTACAAATTCCTCTCCGCGGGGCCAGATTCCACTCTCTGGCGGGCAGGTTCTGGGCCCACGGGCCGTATGTTTGACGACCCCGATCTAAAAGCTCAGATTTTATTGAAGATGATTCTGATCGAAGAATTGGCTGGAGACTTTACTGAAGTTATAGCAAAGTTAAACACAGTCGATAAATGAGTGTTAAAGAGAGCGAGTGTCCTCTTGGCTCGGCCCCGGTCCAATAGGTAAAACCGCTCTTTAGATGTATGTCATCACTGCAAACCGACATTTCTCTGCCTTTGACGTAAAGCATCCCATGTTTGATGCGAGTCACTTTTGTGTCTTTATAGCAAAGCATTGGGAGATTATACCTTACAGGGAAAAACTGAGGGGTTTCCCTGAGGCGCTGCACAGGGCGTCCAAACAATAATCTACCATTTAGGGTGGTCTGATAATGTTAGCCAACCTGGCCAATATAGTCGAAGAGATTACATCGCGTTACAGCCATCGGTGAATCCGTTTCTGCATGTTATGACCCTTTACCCACATAGATACTGCTTCAGGAGTTCAACACTAGCATGTGACTGTCACCTGGCCTTTGAGGTCACTGTTTGGCCAAAGTTGCGTAGTCGTTAATAGGAAATTAAAGACAGTTTAACAATGGTAAGACAGCATCAGGCCGGAACAGAGACGGGAAATTTACATGCGAGTGACCAGAAAACAAAATGGGAAACGAAATGATGGAGCCTCCATCTATACACCGGTTAATAGGTAGAGTACCTTTAATGTTTGCGTTGATTGTTGTTGTTTACCTCACAACTGCAATAGGATGCCGAGCAATGGTTTTTCCAATGAGGTAATGAATTCATTGGATGATGGGCTGCAATTGTGAGTTTATTTTAAATTCCATTTAAAAAAAAACATATACTGAAACTAAATGGGGTATTTTATATTTGCACATTATTCTCAATTCATGACATGTACCTCCATCACTATCCATGCTTCAGTCGAGGCTGCCTCCCACTGGACAAAATGCTTTATGGCAAGCTCTCACTGCACATGCGCACACAAGTGCGCACAAACGCGTTCACATAATATACACGTGCGCACACGCACAAATACACAAAGACAGAGACAAAACACACTCACACGCAAACACACTCACACGCACACTAGTGGGTGGGATCAAAGTTGTTTTTCACTGACCTTTTCTCTCTTTTGCCGTTAGCCAATCAGGCTTCGTGCTGGCCACCGGGGCCCGCCCATGAAAAGTGCTTTTGGCCATTAAGCTTTCAGTGCAGGGAGGAAAGGGGCGTGGTTGGCATCAGAAATTCTTAGATGTTGTCATCGCGTTCCTTACCCTGGTGTGCTTTACATTGGGCGTACGGGCGTCGAGAAAAATCTTCACAATGTGGCTCTAACGACGGATAATATCGACTGTAAAGGCGGTGTTAGGTTGTCGTAACGTGTCTTTACCTCAATTCACAGAAAGAAGGCAGTGAGGCACCTCCGGAGACCAAAGTATACAGTGCATCTCACCACAGGCTAGCACAGAGGCTAACTAGCTAACGCCTTAGCGCCTTAGCTATGGAGGAGAGGAAGGAGGAGGGCGAGACGGAGATCCAGGAGCACGGCCCCGAGCACTGGTTCTCCAAGTGGGAGCGACAGTGTTTAGCCGAGGCCGAGCAGAGCGACCCGAACGAGGAGGAGACGGAGCAGAGTCAACAGAAGCTGTGGCACCTTTTCCAAAACTCGGCCACCGCGGTAGCACAGCTCTACAAAGGTCTGTACTCAACTTGGGGCCAGGCTAACTGTCAGTGCTAGTGCTAGCGGGCGCTAATCCCCGCTAGCTAACGACATCGCCGGGCGGAGAGACACAAAGGGCATCGACACGGCTAACGGTGTTAGCCCCTCACAGCTGTCTCGGCGCCGCGGTGCTAGTTTTGCGGTCGTCTCGAATATAGTACGTATTTGAATTGTATTTAGAATTTCACAATTCAACACATCTGGTGTCTCAAACTTGCTCTTCGCCATCGTGACCCGGTTCCCTTGCTAGCTTACGGAAGCTAACGTCTGTCAGCCGAGGCTAGCCGCCGGTGGTCGCGTCAGGCTGAGGGGAATCGGGGCTGGCTTTGGTTACCGGTGGCCTGAGCTGTCAGGGCCCTTCCGGGCTGAACCCAGAGACCCGCAGCCCCACCATGAGGCTCTCGGCTCAACATATCTGCGTCTTGTATATGTTAATTATCCCCTGCACTTTGACTCACAACCCAGAAATATGAAGTCCCCCCCGGTTAATAAGACACAGCTCGTCAAAATGGCGATACTCGGGGAGGAGTTTTCCGGCTGGAAACAAGCCGTTTGTTGACGAACATCTGCGGCGATAATTCTTGCAGTGTCGGTGTGGATGTGTAGGAGCTGAAGACACAGACATTTTGTTCCACCACTTAATCCAATGGGCCTGACATGATGACTGCTTTGTTGGCAATATCCAGAACAAAATGGCGAAATGATTAACCAGAATGTTTGTCCCTGCACAGCTACACGACCAACACACTAAGACTGTGTCTTATGGAACATCATACTGTAATTTGCTAATGATGTTGATTCATTATGAAACCGGACGTGAAGCTGGAATTACACGTTTAGGTCTCAGTTGACCTGCTGGTTCAATTCAGGGACTATTGTATTGTACAATTCAACTGGACGCTGTTTTTTTTTTTAAAACGTGCAATATTATGTTGTAAATTCCTCACTGAAATAATCTTGCTGAGTGAGATACTTCACCCCCCCCCTCCCTTATGTACATTGTTGCCCCTTTTAGTTACGTCTGGAGGAAACATGCAGACGTGCCCTGGAGGCTGGGTGCAATTAGAATTTCAGCAGTGTAACTTAAGGCTGTGTCCTTTAAAAGCCCACTTGAGTTTTGATTGTAAAATCTTGTCCGAAGTTAGTAGTTGTTTGCTTTCAAGCTTTAACTATTGCTGTTACATTTCTTTTCAGTTAGACATGTTATTGAGGATCATACTGGATCGGATGTTGGGGGCGTAGAGTTGGAAGTTGCGTAATAAGATATAAACACGCGAACCAAAAACTCTGGATCTACATCGTAATAGATGATAGATGCCACATTTTGTGGAAATCAGTCGTCATAGAATACTCCGGCTAAACAGTCCCTTCCTGTTCTGAAATGATACTGAAAGACACTACATGTATGATTTATTAAGCTCTTAGTGGTGAGGTTGTGTATTGCAGCTGAGTACCCCTCCTCTCACATACGAGAACCCATTGTAGCACAGCCTTCGCTTTATGATATCTGGGCTACTGGATAACGTCGCGTAACAAGGTGGCCCCCAAATGATTTGATCAGTGGTAGTGAAAACAACAATTAACATTCAGTTGGTTATGTTCTCGGAAACATCATTTTTCATGATTTCAATTTTGCCAAAAGTGGAAATAATTCTTGAATCTACGTCCGTACATCCGACGAACTGTTGGGTAACCATGGGAATTACTTCACTTAGTGTTCCTCTCCATTATACAAGAGTATAGATTGATTATATCAATAATTCACTGTTTACATTTGAATTGTTTGAGTGTTTGCATCGACATTCAAAGACTTGTCATAATGGCACCAACTGTTTGCATCTCCCCTACAGACCGAGTTTGTCAGCAGCAGGGCCTCTCTCTCTGGGTGCCTTTCCAGAATGCAGCCACAGCTGTCACTAACCTGTATAAAGGCAAGTACCTATCCCCCTGCCACAACTGCAATAACAACGTGTATGAATCCGTTTCAAAAGTCCGTCCAGATCTGCCGAAAAACAAAAACACTTGTCTTTTGCATCACCAGAAAGCGTCGAGGCTCGTCAGCGGAGCTACGACCTGGGAATCCACTTAGGCTATCAGCGTAGGAATAAGGAGGTCATCGCATGGGTTAAGAAGCGCAGAAGAAATATCAGACGGGAGGATCTCATCAGCTTCCTGTGCGGCAAAGCCCCGCCCCCGAGGACGGCTCGCGCCCCACCTAGGGTTTCCATGGTGTCCGCAAGCCGCCCGCCGCCCTCGGAGACGGGCAGCTCTGTGGAAACGGACCTGCAGCCCTTCAGAGAGGCGATCGCTCTGCATGGTCAGTAAAAAACGCCTCGGGCCCGTTGACACCTGTCACGTTTTGATGACGTGACGCTCGAGCCTCATTTCCCTCTCCCTTCGCCAGGTCTCAGCGGTGCCATGGCGAGTATCTCTGTGCGGTCCGGGCCCCCCGGTTCCCCGACTCACCCCGCCCAGTCCCTCAGCCGCCGGAGGAACGGCCTCCACGATGTGGACCTCAACACCTTCATCGCCGAGGAGATGGCGCTTCACTTGGATTCCACGGCCAATCGCAAACGAGGCCCCGCCCCCTGTAGTGACGTCATCACAGACTCACCCACTCATAAACGTAACAGGATGCTCTGAACTTTCCTACATCACTAAATCCTCCTCTGTCCTCTCCTCGGTGGCCGACCGGACAGCTGACGAGGACCGATGCCTTGGCCAACCTTTGAAATCTTCCTCTTACTCATCTTAGTTGCAAAGCTACAAATAAAGTAAAACTTACTTACTACCATACCACATAGTTTCCACCCTTCTTTGTTTACCCACCCCGACACCTCTCGTCTCGCATATCCTCTCCATGTTAAAGTTCCCCGGCGTATTTTTCCTTTTCATTTCCTGTCTGCTTTGTTTTTCCTCACAGTAGAGATCTAGAACACGAGTGAGCACATGTCACACTTTGAAATACTTCAATTGCAGAATGTTGCTTTATGACATTGTTTATTTTTTGCCAGGCTCTTCTTGTGCTTCACATCCAATTATCACAGGAACCGGGCGCTCGCCTGCCGTTTGCGGTCCCCTTCCCCTTCTTCTGGTCCTCAATCGCACTCCCCCGCCCGTTCAGGCCCGGACTAAAACTCGGGCTCCGTGGGGTTCCATTGAGTGTCCCCCACCACAACCCTAACCCCCCACCCCCCACCCTACCCGCTGTGTGGCTCCGCTCAAAACGCTTGTCAGCGTGTTTCTCATTCTGCTGCTACTCTGTGTTTTTTGCGTATCTGACAGCAGAACTGCCACTTACTGTGTTGTACTCGTCTTTGCCTTTGAGAAAGCTGCTACAGTATCTCTGGTTGTTGTGCAACAGTGAGTATGTGAGTGTTGGAGTGTGTGTGTGCGCGCGCGCTTGTGGATGCAGGGGTTTTGCATCACTCGACCCAGTTTCCTGTTTTACCTAAATTCATCCCTCAATTTTATTTCATTTTTCCTTTCACAGCCCAAACCAGGGTTTTATCACAAAGCAGGTCAGTCCAATTTACACAGAGCGCAGTGCTAACTGCTAATAACGTCAGTTAGCATTTCGATTGACAGGAAAGGAACAAGCAAGTCTTGTTGGTATACTATTGTAACATCTTCCCGAGGTTGCATTTTGAGTTTTTGTACAAAGTTTACAAAAATCAATTGCAAAAATTTGACTGACTTGTTGATTGATCGCACAGAGACGAATAACAGTGTTTAAAATCATGTGTTTACATTCGTCCCACCGATAAGAAGCCGATGACTAAACGGGTGCTTAGTCATCGTCCTGTTTTTCTTGCACATCGGAAACAAACACTCGGACACTTGTGATTTCAGCTTTAAGCAGAAGCGACCTGTTTAATGACGGGGGGCCAACGGCTGTGATACTTTACTTTGTGGAAGCCAATTCATGGACCCATGTGTATTGGGTGTGATGGTTCAGCGAGGATAGGGGCACTTTTTTTTGTTATTGTTTGTTTTGCTAGTTTTACACACTGCTTTGTGATACAATCTTGTGTAATGTGTGTAAATAACATGTAGGTGCTGTTAAATGTGGTACATATTGTAAAAAGAAGTGCAAATCCATTGGGATGTCCATGTACAATAACAATTCTGACATTAAAGAAAATAAAGTGTTTAACTAAGTTGTCTTTGATTGGATTGATTTCACTGTTATTCCATGTGGGCGTTAGAGCTCCCCCTGTTGGATGTAGATGGAATTGATATAATTACTGTTTTGTTTTTTTTAGATCTGTGTTTATTTATCTGGATGTGCAACTTGTTTTAGTCAGTGTTGGTCATGTACTTTAAAAAGTAATTAGATATAGTTACTAATTACTTCTCCCAAGATCTAACTTACTTAGCAACAGCATTATAAAAGTAACTAGTTCTAGTTACTTGTCACCCCCCTCCCCCCCCAACTAAATTAAATGAAGTTAAAGGGTGGAAAAGGTGAATCAGTAAATAAATGTTTACCTCATGTTCACCCACTCCAGTGCATTTTCTGCATTGTGTCAAATGTATTTAAATAAACAGTATGTATGCGTCACATATACATAACACGGTGGCTCAGTCGGTCAAGCTGTTGCCTCTCAGCTAGAAGGTCCCGTGTTCGATCCCCCGTGCGGGAGCTTTTCTATGTGGGAATTGGCGGGCGTGTGTGTGTGTCCCTCAAGCGTGTCAGTAATATTGTAGGCATCTCATCTTATGAATATTACATGTGAACCATTGAACGAAAGACATCTAATCCTCTATTGATGATAGAAACACCTGTGTTTACCACGTGACCTAAAGGCTTCCGTTCAGTTCAACAGGACAATATCAGCTG
>JAFBJT010111284.1:49438-67644 GCA_016785325.1 Chascanopsetta lugubris | reverse complement strand
ATTTTTTTTGCAGTTTTTGGACGCCATACTATACTATGGAATTTGTAGCATTTTTTGGACACCATACTATACTATGGCATTTTTGACAAATTTCGGACGACATACTATACTATGACGTTTTTTCATGATTTCGGACGAAATACTATACTATGACATTTTTGACAAATATCGGACGCCATACTATACTATGACGTTTTTGGCTAATTTTGGACGACATGCTATACTATGGCATTTTTTCATGATTTCAGACCACATACTATACTATGACATTTTTGACCAATTTCGGACAACATGCTATACTATGGCATTTGTAGCAGTTTTTGGACGCCATACTATAGTATGGCATTTTAGACCAATTTCGGACGACATGCTATACTATGAGGTTTTTGGCTAATTTTGGACGACATGCTATACTATGGCATTTTTTCATGATTTCAGACCACATACTATACTAAGGCATTTTTGACGAATTTCAGACGCCATACTATACTATGACGTTTTTGGCTAATTTTGGACGACATGCTATACTATGGCATTTTTGCATGATTTCAGACCACATACTATACTATGACATTTTTGACCAATTTCGGACGACATGCTATACTATGACGTTTTTGGGTAATTTTGGACGACATGCTATGCTATGGCATTTTTAGCATTTTTTGGACACCATATTATACTATGGCATTTTTAGGACGCCATACTATACCATGGCATTTTTTGCATTTTTTGGATGCCATACAATACTATGGCATTTTAGACCAATTTCGGACGACATGCTATACTATGACATTTTTGGCAAATTTTGGACGACATGCTATACTATGGCATTTTTTCATGATTTCAGACCACATACTATACTATGACATTTTGGACCAATTTCGGACGACATGCTATACTATGGCATTTTTAGCAGTTTTTGAACGCCATACTATATACTATGGCATTTTTGACAAATTTCGGACGACATACTATACTATGACGTTTTTTCATGATTTTGGACGACATACTATACTATGACGTTTTTTCATGATTTTAGACTTCGGACCCCGTACCATACTATGACGTTTTTTCATGATTTCGGACGAAATACTATGGCATTTTAGACCAATTTCGGACGACATGCTATACTTTGACATTTTTGGCAAATTTTGGACGACATGCTATACTATGACGTTTTTTCATGATTTCGGACGCCATACTATACTAAGGCATTGTTTTGCAGTTTTCAGACATCATACTATACTATGGCATTTTTGACCAATTTCAGACGACATACTATACTATGACGTATTGTGATTGGCTCATTTTGGACGACATGCTATATTGAGGCATTTTTAGCATTTTTTGGACATCATACTATACTATGGCATTCTTGGACGCCATACTATACTATGGAATTGTTTGCATTTTTAGGACACCATACTATACTAAGGCATTTTTGACCAATTTCGGACACCATACTATACTAAGGCATTTTTGACCAATTTCGGACAACATGCTTTACTATGTCATTTTTTCATGATTTCAGACCACATACTATACTATGAATTTCTTTTTGCAGACCTTCGAAAATATACCATACAACATTTTCTCAGGTTTGGACACTGAACTGAGAATTTTTCTCTCATTGATGTCTCTTTCGATGACCAATCTTTCACCATTTCAATTTCTTATTGCACCATGCCTTTTTAAGTGTTTGTCATGTCATCAAAACCCACAAATAATATTCTCAATCACACACAATGACGCAGTAAAACAAAAGCAAAAAAAAAAAATCACTTTTTATTTGTTTCTGGACAGTCCTTTCCTTCACTGGTTAAATACAACGTCACACTTAGCCACGCAGAAGCCCTGGGGTGCTTTCCAGAGCAACATTTAACAACAACTTAGTCACAATTTGAAAAGCTCAGGTCATTGCTCCAGGAATGGTGGGGGGCACTTTGTCCTACAAAGTGGTGAAGGGCACAGTACAACAAATTTTCAGAATTTAAGCTGTGAAAATTCTAATTAATTTGATTCTCCATGAATATTTGTTGTTGGTTTTAATATTAGTTCATCCATTTAGAACGCGTTGTTGTATGAATCAATGTTTCCAGTTTTACCACCTAACTATCCCAGAGTTATGACAGGAGACAATTTAATCAGCTAGTGGAGAAGTGTCAACAGAAATTGTCCGTAAAGCTGTTGTCAGATGTAGGAAAAAAATGTTTTGGGGTTTGAATCTGACAACAAGATCACTGCTGACTGGCGACGTGTCAAGGTCGACCAGTTCACCTTTCAAGGAATTGGAAAAAAGGAAAAATATTGAATAACAATCCAACTTAAATATGAAAATCAGGAAATAATGTATGTATTTACATGGCTCTTCACACATAAAGTATACACCCATACATTAACAGCACTCATGGATCGGCACATATCCACCCATTGCAGTCACCCAATAGAAAAACTGTTTGGGTGGTGAAACTTCACAATCAGTTGTTGTCAAGTCGCCACATTCCATGCACTTTAGTCACAGATATGGGGCATCATTAAAAATAATTCATCAAAATATTTACTATTACAATTTGCTTATGACCACATAAATGCTGACACAGGCTTTCTCTGGAAAATGGCAGAAGAGTAGAGTTGGATCCATTTGTTCCTCCCAAGAATGCAGGGACATTATGTGCCTCCATGTTCGCTGTCGCTCACAGTTTACACAGATTTTGTACAAAAACAAGTAAAAGAAAAGCGCGAATAAATTTGAAGTCAGAGATACAAGTATATTTTTACATTTTGTCCAAGTGCTGCATAATTACGCACCATTTCATCATTTAGTATGGATGACTGGACATTCACATTTAACGTTCAGATGACTGACAAGACTTCTCTAACAGTTGTTACTGAGGTTCATTAACTCCTTCATCTGTTTCATGTGTTTTTGTCAGGTAAGGGTGAATCAGAGCTCAGTTAGCCTTTTTTCCCTGGCTGATGGGGAATAAAGGTTAGAAAATAATAGAGATTTGTCATTAATTAGTATTTGCTCCACATCAATTGGTTGTTATTGAGCTTTTCTTCTCAATGTAAATGACCTGGCAGATTAATGAGTTGAATTTCAAACAGGACTTGAAAGTGTGAGCTTAAACTCAAAATAAATGATTTCCTCCACATTACAGTCACACTAGCAATCAATGATAACATTGAGATTTTTTTTAATGAGAATACGTGTCCAGTTGGTATTCACCACAACATATCCAACCTTACCATGAAAACAGTCACATGGAAAAACAGTGTTTAACAGACAGAAAAAAAATAAAGGCAGTAACACACTCAAAAAAAGGTAGTATAAAAGGTGTGCTAACAGTGCGAGTGTGTGAGCAGGAGAGTGCGACACCAGGCGATGTTGTGTGTTCGTGGTATCATGTGCAACAGCTTGTTCCCTCAGAGTGAGTCCGCTCCATTCCTGGTTTTTGGGCTCACTCTTCATTCAAGCGTTGGGCCACTATACCACACAACACTGCCATGGCAACATACCGATACATAATCCCAAAAACTGTGTATGTAAAAAAAATAAAAATAAAGAAAAAAAAAAATAAAAAGAACGAATCAGCATTGAAATTCGACACCTCAGAGAGTAGGGAGCGCTAGGAGGCCAGTGCTCAGACAGAGGTCAATGAGTATGAAAAGTTCAGAGGTTAAACCTGGTCAATTCTTGCCCTGGTTGATGAGCATTCAACTAAGAGCATGACAGAGCTGATAGTGGGATTAATGAGAAGCTAATTTATTCTTTCCTTCAGAGGACTGATTTTTAAGCATTTACTTTGATTGGGAAAAAATGCCCCGAACCCTTCACAAATACAGTATATATATAGATATTTATATATATAGATATTTATATAGTTATTAACATATATCACAATGATTTCCAACTGAAAATTATCCCAGAATTAACAAGAGACTAAACCTTTAGACTTTGGACACCGCTGTGGATGCAGGAGCCACGCGTGGTCAGAGTTCAGAGGTCTGGTTGGGTTTGAAATAGCACAAATTTCTGTTATAAACTGAAATGGTGTTTTCCCAAGGCATACCGTACATTCATAATACTATGTGAGAGTATCATTGTGTGAGGCTGTGTATTTGTTGGAATACCTGCCCCAGGATAAAAATGATCTGCATGAAAGCAGAACATGTATGTGTTTGAGTGTGTGTGTGTGTGTGTGTGTTAGCATGGCTCGTCAGGGCTCCTGTCCTCACGACTGAAGCACATTTCCGTAGGAAACAATTGCACCTCATTGGCTCAAACAAGTTTGCCAATCACCAATGACGGAAGCCAGAGCCCCTTGGCCCGCCCCATAGCCAAGACCTTAGTTTGGTTAGGAATGTGTGCGTGTTGTCCTTCTGTTTGCAGACGGTGGAAAATAGGGCCATAGTCCATTCCACTTGCGGCATCCTCGTGGATGGAGGAGAGGGGGTGTGGTTTCCGCAGAGATGAGGGTGAAGTGTCGGTAAAGTAGAGAAGGGGAGGAGTTTAAACCTCTGCTCCTTTCAAGCCGATTCGTTCCTCCTCCTGTCAGTCACTGTTAGACTTCTTCAGGGAGAAGGCAAAGATGTTGAAGTGGCCGCTTAGCTGTTGTACCTATAATGACAGATCAGAAAACACCATTAACATGTTTGTTTTATGGTCGAATCCAGATGTGTGATTTCAAACATTTCTCAACACAGGATGAAAAGAAAGAATATGTTTTGAATCTGTGAGTCACTCAGTCATTTATTAACCACAGGAAGGTACATGATTCACTTCAACTGTCTGCATCCACCTATAACCCAGAAGTAACAGTGTTTATGTGATGAGGATAATTAAAGGTAGAATGTGTAGGATTTAGGGATACCTTATGGTGAAATTGCATGCTGCTGCTGAATACCCCACACCCCAAGCCTTCATTTATCATTAAAACTAAAAGATGTTTAGTTTGTCATCCAAGGGCTAATGTAAAAACATATTCCTGATGTAAACACTAAGGACTGAATATGCATTTAAACAGCAATTCACACATTCAGGTCATTATATATATGCATGGACACTGATACAATTATTCTACATTTCATTTCTGCCAGTGGAAATAGAAAATGTCGACCAAAACGCACAAATATTAAATACCTGTATATTTGCACTTACCACTGATACACCGTAGTGTATGTGTGCCAGTATGACAGCAGCAGTAAACAGATACAGCAGTAGTGTCTCGCTGGTGACCACCCCCGTGACCGCTAACGCCACCACCAACGACATGGGCAGCAACAGCCAGCTCAGAGGCTGGCAACGCGTGTTACTCATCTGACACACAATCAGCTTACACTGTGAAATAAACACAAACATCAACCAGGTCACTCACTACACATCCGTGCGCGTTCACGGCCGTCATCAGGTATGAAAACTGTCTGGATTAGATATGCTCACGGCGATAGGTTGTGGTGAGGGTTAAACGTCTGAGTCATGCATGTAGGGGGCAGAACATAATACAATTAATGAACACACTGTATCTATGTGGTGTCGTTTTTACAGGTACCAACAGAACTGCAAGGGTACCAGAGCGAGGACTGATTAACTTAAAATCAAACGGTCCCAAATGTACTGGTGTCTGTTCAAATGTGAACCGGTCCCAACCCTCGTGTGACATTTTGAGGATTTTCTACTCAAAAGGAAAATGCAAATGTTTGGGAGATGTTTCAGGAAATGTCGAGCCTTAAGTACAACGTTTAAAAAAAAAAGAAGTCTTCTTTAGAGTGTGAAAGATCTGCAGAACCTCACCGTGACATTAGCGAAAGCTGTTCCCACCATGAGGTAGAAGATCCTGGGCTGCAGCTCAAGGATGTTGGATGGAGAGAACACCACCCAAATGGTGGACAAGATGAAGAGGAGGACGGGCGAGAGGAAGGGCAGGAAGGCTTCGTAGAAGCTGCTGTGCTTCAGCGTGTTACTGCGGTAAGCCCTGCAACACCATGCAGAGGAAACGGTTCAGAGCGCTGTCGCTCGAAGATAGAATTACAATACAATCGGATGAAAACTGAACTTACTTCAGGACATTGAAGAGGCTCATGGGTAAGGTCACAGTGAAGGAGCAAGCTGTAAATGAATAAACATTAATCACTGAAGCTTCCTCCAAAGAAAATGTCTCGATTTTATATCTGACCGATCACAGCTCACCAATGATCATAAAGGTAAAAAGGTCTCTGTAGAGAAAGTGAAACAGGATTGGCTGGTACCACGTCTCCACGCCAACCATAGCAGTGACCAAGTAAACCAGGGAGATGGTCTGGAAAGAGACGACATACAAGAGATCAAGTCATCAGGCTGATATGTTAGTGGGAAAGGATCAGTGTGGAGGATTTAGTTGAGATGCAGCAACCAATTTATTCTTTTTCCCTCCCCTTCCAAATGTATAGGAAAAAAATGACCTTCAGATAAAGTATAAACCAAAGATAACCCTCAAATTCTGGAAAATAAATCAGTTCGGAACAGATCCCACGTGCCTGACAACAATCCAGTCAAAGGAGATTTGTAATAATGATTGACATGAATTAACATGGACTAAGAGTAAGTTTGCCAGCTGCGGCTTTTTGATAAATACGTTGAATATGTCTTTGTGGGTTTAATGACGACCAGGGAATCCAATCTTAACACAGTAACATGAACAGGACAATGAGCTCATGTTAGAACACAGAGAGCTGTGATATGGAGGGTCAAGTTGACAGCATGCATGAAGTGAATGTCCCTACATCTATGAAACAAAATGTTTGGACAAATGTTTTTCCTACAATTACTGATTATGGCAGAAAGATAACTTATCTTCAATCCAGATAACCACATATTAGTCGAATGACACACTTTCAGTTGGGTCCATTTCAAACTTTGGGATTAGACAAAAGAAGGGAATGTAATTTATGTATTTTATACATAATGTGTATATATAATGTAATTTATACAAATTTGACTGATGTGGCAAACACATGCCAAACCGTCATGGACTTTGCAGGCAGTGTAGAAATGCACCACAAATATTATTATGAATTGATGCAGAATTATAGGTTTTTTTGTGTGCTAAATCTGCTCATTCAGAGCTGACTACTTGTGTAATTGCACCATCAAACTTGGTTTGGCCCTCCAGTCATGAGAAATTAATGTTTGTGGCCCTTTCAGTCATCGAAGTAGCCCACCCTGATCCATATTCTATACACACCCATTATAAATGTTAATGTGCGACAGTGTCTGAGTGCTTACCACTTGGCTGACATCGTATCCCCAGGGCAGGAACAAGATGCCAGTGTTGTATTTCTCCCAGTGAGACAGGATGAAGGAGAACAGCACCACCCACAGGATGTAATAAAGCGTGGCCACACCCACACCGCTCTCACCGCGCCCAAATATGGAGTATACAGTGGCCACAAAGAAGATGCAGGCCCAGCTGTCCAGGCCGTGGTCAAAAAGCTCCCCTAGTGGTGTGGAGGAGTTGGTGCGTCGCGCCTGTTTTCCATCGACCCCATCTGGACAATAAAAGACATTATTTACATGACATATTTGAATGAATGCTAATACATAAATGGCAAAAGAGCTAGTTTTTTTCTTCTTTTAAATGTCACACATTTCATCTGTAGCTCCTGCCCACACTCGCATAACTGCACAGAATGACATTCCTGCTCCCACCACTGAATTCACTGCCACAACTCCTAATCTCTGCAACAAAACTTTAATCCACATGTGGACTTATTCTGCAAGTAGATCCTTGGAGAAGATCCCACGTTGACATTTATTTTATTTCAGTGAATCCCAAAATGGCTCTAGTCAGATCTGGCATTCATCTGTTCACACCTGACATTATCATGTGTCCTATATGTCTCCAGTGACCTCTTGCGATCAGATTTTATTTCACTGCTATATATACTACACAAAAAAGATGTATGTTGGTTCTATTCCTTAAGAATAAATTATGTTATCACTCAGCCTGAGTTTGTTTCAGATCTGTTCAATTGAGACACGTGTGTTTGTCTCAGAAAGAGCCGATCTGGTGCAGTTCTGCTATGAAGAAAGCTTCTTGTTAAAGGATCAATCATTAACTTTTGATCAATGATGATATTGCAAAAAAAACTTTGAAGCTTTTAATTTCATTTAGTGCAAGGTCAGTCAGACTAACAGATTTACATGTATTTTTTGGTCTGGTTTTAACTCACCTCACAAAATCGATCAATTCTCACTATTATCATGTAAACAGAGTGAGTGACAAAAGACCTGTGTCATATTTGCAGGCATCCGTATGTTGTAAGGTTTTTCCTCTGAATTCTGATGGGGTTTCACCTTCACTGACGAAAGTTACAATGATTGTGGAGGAGACTACTGTCACACTAATATCAGCATCTTACAAATTACAGGGTCATTTAAGTACTGATTGTGTCGAATTGTCAGTGTGTTGTTGACAGCAAAGTGAATGTGTTTGGGAATGATATGGTGCGAATGCTGCAGCATGATCATATTCCACCTTCACAGATAATTTCATTTTTTTCATTTCAATATCTTGTCAACGAAAGCACCCTGCACACCAACCATATCTAATAATGATTCTGCTGATTGATCATGTGGCATCCTGTTGACATTGGTATCTGCTTTTACTTGATGAAGGTGCAGCATGATTTTCCCAACAAAATAATCATATTTCAACAGGCAACACACCGACGTTAATCTAAAATATCTTTAAATGGAATAAAATACCTCCGTGTCTCAAAGATATTACACATGAGGTTTTTTTCGAGGCAGAAATGTTTTATGCTGCACTGCACTAGAAGAATTCCCCCAAGCTGCTCGTACAGCCCAAGACAGAGATACAATAACATACAGGGGTGACAGGGGTCAGGACTCACCGAGTGTGTATGCCAAGAAGTTGAAGATCCCTGCAGCAACCCAGACCCAACTAGGCACGTGTTGATGTCCTACAGCTAAAATATAAACAATGTAAAGACACCTTTTCTTGCGAAACAGAGCCACAGTGTTTAACAAAATGTATCCATGAACTCAGGCCCTGCTGTATTATTTTTTTTTTTTTTGTGAGAGAACAGAATCCAGTAGATTTTTCAAGTAAAACAATGCATGGACTCTGAATCGTACATGATGCTACACCAAGTGGAATATCTGTATAGGCTTACAGTAGCTGTAACATGTTTGTTGCACATGTGGCGAGGTACCTACCAGAGGCAGTGAAGTCAAAGTCATAGAAGGCCAACATGAGGAAGTTCAACACAAGGAACATAAAGCCTGTAAATGTGATCAGGTTTGGAGCCAACCATGTTGGTAGAAACTGTTGAGGAGGAGTTGAGAAAAGACAAAAGTCATTGTCGGTCTTCTACACTACAGTCTAAAATCAGTATTAAGAGAAATGATTTGAGGGAAAGGGAGGGAGGGTTTCTTAGCAGTAATGTCAGACTGCCGTAGTTCAGTCAAGCCAAGATGAATGTAAACAATAACACTTGATACAGATAAATCAACTAATGCTTGAACAAGCAGTGTGCAACAATAATGGATGTGTTCTCACACAATAGAGTGACTGTGTGTGTGTGGGTGTGTGTGTGTGTGTGTGTGTGTGTGAGGCAGTGTTGTTACAGTATCACAGCAGATGGCTTGAAACCCTCATTAATCATGCAGCACACCAACACACAGATCAGGTTGAACATGTCTTTCTCACCTTCACCACAAAGTTCCAGAAAGGGTGCATGACGTAGACGGACAGGGGATTTGAGTCCACTGCGCTGTACTGCAAAGATACAAACACACATAATGAGTCAGGATGTGATTATCATACAAGTTCATCTACAACCGTCATGGCTGACAGGAAAACAGGTCCCATAAGCAAAAGGCCACCTGCTCTCTCGCGTGTTATGTGTTAAGTATTTTGGTGAGCTGTCATCATGCAGATGCAAACAAACCTGATTCCTCTCTTTGTAACTTTATTCGAACAGGTTGAACAAGTACAAGTGGCAAATGATCATGAATGGAGTTCATATAAGGGGTGTGTTTTGTGGTTAATGTTTTTTCCCTGTTGATGCAAAGTGAAGGTGGCCTCTCTAATACTTGTATTATAGGACCGTTTTCTCTGTGCCTAAACTTTGAAATATAAAAAAGGTGTACTCAAAGATATTGATTAGACCCCTACCATAACAACAATAAACTCTGTTGTAACATTCTTACAGATGATATAACACTAAATTCAACAATGGAGCACAGATTAATGCCAAAATACAGCAAATTTTATTGTGCTGACACAATTAATCATCTACAACCGATTTAGATTTTTAAAGTTACTAATCTCAGACTAAAAACAATCTGATGACATTGAAACGGATTGTCCTTGAGAGGTCTAAAGCACTTGTCCTATTGAATTGATGGAAAGAGGAAATGATTATGAATAATCTGAAGAAATTAAAATGAGATGTGGGGCTAGGTAAAGAAACTGATTCCCCTTCTAAGAATCTCTTGTTTATGAAACATAGTAGCTATTTATGATGTTGCAAGATCAAACTACTCAGTCAGTTCAAGTCCCTGGAATCTCCTCCTTAGATGACACAGGCAAACCTGGCAGTAGATGTCTGTACTTATTTTGGATTTAAAGACTATGATGAAAGAGAGGTATTGGAAAAGTACAAAGCCAACAGAAAGATATGTTGAGTGGAGGCAAACAGTTGTTTGAAAGCTCGCCTAAAACAATTAACATGACCCCACTAATCTGTTTTTAATGCTTGCTTCTATTTTTAGCAAAAAGATCCGAGAGGTTCCTTTGCGCCATTAGCTGCTTGTTCTCTTCGAATCCCCTTCATAATAGAATTGTCATCATGACTAAAATATGAAATATTCCTGAATGAATCAATACTGAATCAAATTGATTTGAGACGGGAACCTGGAGCTTTTTTTTCCAGAAGCATCCAAAATCCAAAGCTAAAATCTAATTTTCTTTCTGCTAAGGTAACAAGTTTAGAGAACTTCCAGGTTTGCCTGTAAAAATACATTTTACCACTCGATAATATATTAACAATGATGCTGAAAAACACTGTACCTAAGAGGGGGAAAAAATCCTGGAACTGCCTTCGCTGAATCCATTCAAGGAATTGCCCCATCCTTCCACCAATATTCATTTACTAGTTTTTGCACAATCCTGCTGACAGTCAGACGAAGAGCTAAGGCAACACAACCACCTCTTGGGCAAAGGTATTAAACAACTGTGCAACTCTTGTGCAATGTAACTACACAAATGCAAACTACCTACATTCTTTGACAAAGACAGAAATTCCTCTCATACAAGAGAGATGGCTCTGCAGTATGTGTAAAAAAGTGGTGAAAGCACAAAAATGTGTTGCATGGAAAACACACAATCTATATATTCTTACGTGCTTTCACACATGCATATACAAGGTTGTGTCTGCCCTCTCATACACTGTCATTTGTCACACTTTAGTCCCATCCAACAACTTCTGCTTGAGGCCCAGACGTCTGTGAGAAGAACGGCTATAATTGGAGAAAAGGGGCCTCACATGCTAATCACCTAAGGGGAGAAGTTTCCAACACTGATCAAAAAAGGATGTGTTTGAGTGAAAACCTCAATGACTTTTGCTTCCAGCAACTGGGAGAAAGAACATGGGCAGGAACACAAACAAAGATACACATCTATCAGCCATAACAGGATGGAATATCGAGTGGGACCCCCTTCAGCCACCGGAACAGAGCTGATATAGTGAGGTATGGACTGCACTAAACTTCAGGAGTTCTGCTGAGGTATCTGATAGCTAGCCGCCAGTAGCCTAACGTCCGAGTCCTGTAACTTGTTAGGTGGGGCCATCATGGATCTAATGCCACAGAGTCCAGAGAAACCATGTCTGACCCATTCTTCAATACATCAACTATCAAACGACAGAGAATGACCAAATTCATATCAACCACTAGGGGTCTTCTATAGTACAACAGTACTAAGGAAAATGTTAATTTAAATAGATTTAAGAAAATAGTGTCTAAACTATCATACAATGAGTGCAAATACCAGATACATCACTATATTCGAGCTGCAACTCACTTGAAAAATAATTATATATATATTATTAATTATTATATCAATTAATAACACCCCTGTCAACCGTGGGGTAACCAAATTGACAAGAAGTGAAAGACAAGAGAGAACAAAATCTTGTGTCCCATGCTAATCGACAGCACCCACATTAAAGTCATTCAGTAAAAAGTATGTTTCAGTCCTTTACATCAAAGTAACTGGCACCAGTGAGCTGTGACAGCAGTCAGTAGTTAGTTACTCAAGGGAATTGCATGACAAGGCAGGTGAAGAGGTACTTGCAAACACACAAGCTGTGAGCAACCCTGACATACAGACAAAGGTGAGGAGTGTTTCACTTTCCATTTTGGCAATTTGCTTAGAAATGTCTTAGCCAATCACGATTAAGTCTGTTGTTTTGATGCATTCTATTTTCCTGAAATGAAATAAGACTGGTAAATCAAAGCAAGAGATAATATGTTCAGCATATGTTCAGTCTAATCTGAGTGGAGCTGGGATGCACAGTGTCACCACCTCCTCCTTCTCTGGCAACTGGTAACAGATGCCACACACAGGTGTTAAAACCCATTCAAACTTCAAAAAGGGTTGGGAACCACCAAATTCAACTAATTGAACTGGGTCTAACCAAACATTACAATGGCCCACCTAAAATCAAAATCGTGGCACTGTACCTGCCATTAAAAGCTGCAGAAATGCACAGAACAGGGTACAGTTTATCAGATGGGTTTTACCAGCCGACTAAATGAAATGTAGCCATCACCGTTTGGCTCTCATCAGATTCTGCCTAATACATCCCGCTCACGTCCAGGTGCCTTGGTAATGAGAGTCAGCATTATTCAAATCACCTGTCAAAGGTCGTAATGTTAAGGCTGTACACATTACATAAGGTGTTGAGACAATCCTTGCACTAGAACTACGCAGCATTACCATTATCATGTAAACATGGACACATGTGATGTAGATAAACCAACAACTTTACTGCTGCCACTTTATCCTTTATCTTCAAGAGTTTTGGGACATTATTCATGCAATAACCGCCACTCCTTTTTCTTAATCGATAGAATGATGCCACCCTGTCCATGTTGATGACCCTGCAGTGAAATACGTATGAAAGCTAGTGAGGGATTTACACCTGATGTAGGTGTTTACATCTCTTTTACTTTCTCTAACGTGCCAGCACAACTGCCACGTGTTGAGTACCTTGGTTTCTGTTTATAAAAAGGAACAGTCGGTGTATCAATGAAATATGTGCCACCTGTCATTACTTGGTAGACGCCCCAAACAATTATACCTGGGCCAGTGTGAAACACGACGTGAGGAACAATAGAACTTCTGGCCATTGCTTACATAGACCCTATAAACTGAACATAATATCAAAATGCTTTAACAACTTTATACAGAGAACTGTTGGTGTATCTGTGATACAAACATGGTGGGTTCAGGTATCCTATCACCAGGCTGCTTCACAGTCTCACTAAACTGAGAGGACGCGAGTATGATGTTAATATAAATGATCATAAAGCCAAGTGAAGTGGAATACTAACTGCATACAAGCCATGAGGAGGGCAGTCTTCAATGAGCCACTTTAACACTTGACTTCTCTTGAGGGGAAACCTTGCTAGTTTCCACTGTAATGTCAGTTAAGTCTGGCTACCTTCACACACTCCTCCGAGTCTTCCAAACGCCTTGCAGGTCGTGACAGCTAGCTGTTAAACATACATAAAGATATGCGGGTGCGGGTGGCTCAATGCTAGCTGCTAACATGAGATTAGCCAGTAAACTCATACCTTGTATTTGTCGAAGCCCGCGAGCTGCTCCTGAGTGACATACTCGTAAAGAGCCATGTTGGCACAGTCTTACTCAACGGTGAGATAAGTAAATATTAAATCCCCGACGTTAGCTGCCAAGTCGAAGCACCATGTAGCTTTAGCCGCTTTCCTTCACGCCGGGTGCGGTGATGTCGAAACATCTCAGCCACTCCTACAGATGGTGAACAGTCGGCTCGCTGTAGCTCACTAGCGCCACATCTGGCTTGGATGACTCTGTTGAAAGATAACGATTAAAACGCATGAGCATTTTTATTGTTTTTTTTCCTTCTCTCGTTTCGCTTTAATATTACACAACATAAGAAAAAAAACAAGAACACTTTATGTGCATAAATGTATCACTGACATTTGCTGGGCAAAAAATATTTCTACGCAGTTTGACGTGACGTGTCTTTCCCCTCAAACCGGAAGTAAGACAGACCCGCTTGTGTGCCGCATCGCAGCTGGTGAATCGCTGGAGACGAGTTAAAGCTAAACAAAGGGCTAACGTAAGTGGTTTCAGTAATATAATTTGACTGCCGTGGTTTCTCTTGATTCGTATAGTGAAGCTGCGTATCCAGCATCCTCTGTATAGCCTGGTGTCAGTGCACTTGTTAGGTGGCTAGCTTGTTAGCTTGTTTGACACGACACATGATTATGGTTCATTCACAACATTGACTGCGATTTCTCAGCCCATTTCTTTTCCTTTCGGAATTTATAATCTAACCATTACGGAAGAGACGTTTAGTGCATTGTCTGGCGAGATTTAAAAATATTAACGGTCTGTGCTTATCATTGTCAACAGGGATGCTTCAGGAGTCTGCATCATAAAGCAATTCATTTAAAATGTTTGCATTCATCTGTAAATCTGCTGTAGATCTAGTTAAATGATGCTAGTTTGATAAAGAGCAAATAACCCTTGATGGTAAATGCACTTGACATTTGGCACACATATCTTTCTGCCTCTAACAAGAGAAGTATCCTGCACTGGTATCACCCCCCCCTCTCTCTCTCTCTCTCCTCAACAGAATGGTGACAGACGTGCAGCTGGCTATATTTGCCAACATGCTTGGTGTATCATTATTCCTCCTGGTCGTGTTGTATCACTACGTTGCTGTCAACAACCCCAAGAAGCAGGATTAGATTAAGCCAACATAATGGAAGAGGTGAGGTCTGTTTTCACCTCAGTAGGTTCTTCACCTCACCACTTTCTGTATAGGCACCATTGCCAGTCTTCTCGTCATTTGTTTTAGTCCCTTCAACATGTTGTGAATTAATCAAAGAACTTAAGCAAAACTGTAGATCAACACCATTGAACCTGTCTTTTTCTCTTTAGATGAGATGGACGTCAAAGCCACCGCCTTGGAAACAACATTCCCCATGTTCCTTTCATCTTTCCAGGGCACGAATTTCATGTTTTGGTTAGATGAGTCTTTTTTGTAATAAAATATGTGAAGAATACTTTGTGTACGAGTACATTTCATGATTCAGCCTAATGCTAATTTTCAAAATATATAATCCCTTTTCCGTTATGGAGTGTATTGCGTACATCGATTAGGAATTAGTGAATTAAAATAAGGATGCAATATAAAATACTTTGAGTACACTGCTGTACAGTCTCGCAAAGTTTTTGTGCAAAATTCAAAGCATGTGAAGGTTATTTCAGTTTTAGTTGCGTTATAACATATTTGTCAAAATGCTTTTCATGTTTCATTACGTTGAATTGACTGATTTGACACTCGAATCTAACATGAAATAACGTTGCTAAATATTGCAGAGCATGACTTGTAGAGACATTGACATGAGGTTGTAAAGCTCCAACTGGAGCATTTCATTTTTCTTATATGACTTATTACACATACCTCTTTAACTTAAAACTACACTACGATTTCAATAGATGGTCGTTTTTACAAAATTAACTTTTCAGTTTATGCTCGGTCAAAAAAAGGTGGCAAGTCATGAAAGTCAACAAAGGGTGGATTCATCCATTTTATGGGACTTCATTCAAACCACAAACATCTTTTAAAATCATTAAATACACACCATCACACATCTGCCTCTATACAAAAAGGAAATAAAATAGATTGTCAAGGTGCAATCGTGCTTTTTAGACAAGGGATAAATGTCAACCTGTGATTTACCAGAATAAGTAGGTGACAGTGATATGTTACAGTATTATCAGTGCATAGTGATATTGGTCAAAGGGTTCTGAAAATAAAACAAAATAAAAACCCAAAATGTGACTGAGGTTTAATAATGGTTACTGAAATGTTTGTCATGATATTTTGAAGTTGTTGAATCTTGTTCAGTCTGACAGCTGAGATGGAGTCAAGAGTGAGCCTCTCCCCTGCCTCAATCACTGCTGTGGTGTCACCGAGCAAGGCACGCTACACCCAGCAGCTTCAGGAATTGTGCTCACGTGTCACAGTAAGCAGCTCCCAGGTTTGATTGTTTTATAGTGTGTGTTCATGATACAGAATATATAAAGATTTAACAACGTATTGCACATTAAGATGCCCCATAAATGATACAAGAAAACCTCCTCTCCTTAATAGTTTTGATCACGATTTGGTCCAGTTCATGCAGGTGCCTTCTCCTCCTCCTCCTCCTCATCGGTGCAGTTTCTAGGCTTCACCACACAGGGTCACTGTGTCACACATGGTCGCCGGCTCAGGCAGAGGCGTTACTGGAGATTCCTCAACCTTCAAAATGAACATGTATGGTTAACAAATGGACTTGTCAACATTTCTATTGGTTCTATTTGACACAAAGTGTGCAAGTGATTGCACCTGTTTGGGCGTTTCATCCACCTGCGGTGCAGTCATGATCGCACTGCCCTTGCAGCACAAACCCCTGTCAATGCTCTTCTTCATTAGTGCCTTGGAGGCCAGATGTATGGCACCATCTTTCCCAGACACACCTGTGCAGCAAAATCAATCAAATAGAGGCATTAGGTGCATTTACAGTATATGTGCAGTTTATATCATGTAGAGCAGTGGTTCTCAACTGGTCTGGGTTTGTGACCCACCATCAGCCCTTAATGACGAGCCGCGACCCAAATCAATATGAGAAAATTCACATTTCATGTCGTACTTGGATTTTGCCTTGTCCAATTAGCATGTATACGAACTATCTGTGGAATTACGGGAGTATATTGTTAAGGAGTATGAATGGACGACACTTATAAAAATAAAAGCACAGCAGCAATTTTTTTTCAAGTCACAGGCCTACGACCTACTGAAAATGAGTCTGCGACCCACTTTTGCGTCCTGATCCACCAGTTGAGAATCGCTAATGTAGAGGGAAATAAATTCAGGTAATTACACATTCATAAAAAACATCAATATAAATATGTTATATTCCATTTCAGCCAACAGAAATGTTTTTCAGTGGGTAATTTGTATACACTGAACGTTTAAAGTTACGAGGAATCCATTTTTTTCCTGGTGGACTCTGATGATACCACAGTCACACATGTTTTGTATACATGCCTGACAGAGCTAGGTGTCTGTGGAGTCCTGGTTTGATCAGCTTCCAGACTTTCATGGTGGCCGACTCCTCTTTCTGTCCGCACAGGGATGCACTCTTCCTAACAGGAGTTGTTCTACTGTGGCAAGGGGTCGGGGCGTTTGTGGAGCCTGCCCTCCGGGTGGAAACTCGGCTCATGGGAAACTGCAAGTCACACCTGGGCGAGCAAAGAATCGGTTAATGTTATCATCACTTCTGGATTAAAAAAAAAACAACCTTGGCATGCCGGACACGCATAGTAAATGCACTTATGTAATCTGATCATCACACAGTTGGACTCACTTGCTGAATTTGATGGAGGAAAGGATGTGATCAGGCCCCAGGTCTTTAGTAGCCTGTGACAAATGGGGGTAAGTACAGCCAGACTTCATGTGTGTTGCATTTACAATGTTATCAAAATCATGCAATAGAGGAAAACACATTAGAAAATGAGGACCGCTTTGAGATATTGATCCGATGAAGTCAGCTAACCTCTTTACGAGCGTCTGTGGAGTGACGAGTGACTGCAAGATTGCGGCCCCCTCTCCCCACGCGGCCAGGGTGCATGGGGAAAGGCATTCTGGGCGAACCCTCTGAACCGGGTCCACCAGCCTTCAAGTCTGGACAGCTGAGGCCTGTTGACCAGATGAAGGGAACATGAATAGAAAAGAAAAAAAAAGGAGAGGAAGGGGAAACAGTGGGTGGTAAATGGAGCAACAGCAGATTCACAGATTATTTCAGGACAACATAAGGAGGGGATTAAAGCATTCAAATACATATGTAACACATGTGATTCCCTGTTTTTGTTGCTTAT
>JAFBJT010111284.1:30442-48125 GCA_016785325.1 Chascanopsetta lugubris | reverse complement strand
ACCATAACAACACTGCTGCACAGCACTGGAACATACGACGGCTACGGCAACGGCAACGCGAGGCCACATAATATGAAAGCTATTATTTTTTATCTTATTTTATTAATTCCATCAACCTATCAGCGGTTTAGCTTTTCACCTGGTCATACAACCACTCCACATCACAGAATGTCAGTGCATCTATGGTGGCTGGTCATAACACAGACCATTATCAAGTAGCTGGATGACAGAGCACAAAACTACACTACAAACCAATGATCCATGTATCCATGTTTTTCTCTTTTGTGTCTTACATGGTACCCAGAACAACAAGGTGATATACCTCACTGCTGCTAACCACAAAATATATCAACTTTGTCCATGAACAGCTCACCATACAACTGTCACTCTGAATTTTCACAATGAGACACTTGTATGACTCAATAATGATAATAATAATGTTTTCCTCGTCAACTTGATGATACATGTAAAAAAACTAAAAATACACTTTATTTACACCAAAACCAAAACTGTAATTGTATTAGAAATGATTGATACTCACCAGTAACACAAATAAAACAAACTGTATTAAATGATACTGCTCGTTGGCAGTTGCATGACAAACTCCGCCCCTTATGTACCCAAATCCATGGTTCCACAATCCATGAGGATTTAAAGCCAGTGAAAGTCCACAGGAGTGCTCTGGCTGTAGGCCACTCTGTGAATATCATGATGCCAGTACCAAGACTGGACCGACACTGGAATGATACAGGTTTCATAAATATAGAAATTAGGTGCTGAGGTGCACACAAACATGAAACAGCGGACCTTTTGACAGTGATTAGAAGCCACAAGAAAACAACCTGGTATTACCATCAGTCCTCAAAGATCAGATCACAAATGGACAGGTTTAAGTGCGCCTGTTCACATCTGGTATTAAAGGGCTTCCTGACCACATCTCCATCTCCCTGCTATAAATGCACATTAAGAGAAATGTGCTTGACTGACGGACATTTTTACACAGATCGAATATAAAGACGTGATGGGTCAGGGGTTTTCTGAAGTAGGGGTTCCAACCCAATATGCTCCACAAGATAATTTCTCTAGGTCACCATTTCACTGTGGAGAGATCAAATCAATATGAATATCATGGTATATCTTAGACCGGGGTAAAGTGACTTTGTGGTCCTTTGTATGTGGCTCATAACACCACACTTAAGTTGTGTTCACACCAGAGGTTCACACCTGCACAACTGATCGGATCATTCAGGACGGATATTGATACCTGGTCAGAAAAGAGTCTATGTATGATGATGTAATCGACCCATGACTTTCACCATTTTACATGTTATCATCACACAAGGAAACATATAGACATCAAGAAAAAAAGACAGAAGCCACAAGATGTTAGGTCTAATTCTGCAAACCCTGTTTCTTTAAAATAGTAAATGAATAATTTAAAATTTTAAGTGCAACATAGCGAAAGACGACCATATTTCTGCTGATAATGAAGACTGAAAGTTTTTTTTTACATTGAAAACATTAACAGCCCTGGCTAATTCCCATATATCGGCACAGGAACATGGTTATTCCTATTAGGTTATTAGTTGTATAGATTTAATAAGAGACTTACTTTAAATTAATGTGACATAATCCATTAGTATAACACTGACATTATACAGCTAATATTCATATTTTTGCAAGTGATGGGACACAATGGAAAATATGTAGCCAAGTCACTGCATCTCTTTGCTACACATTCATACACTAAGGAGACTAATATCATCAACTCCACAGAAACAAGTCAGATGTGTGTGTGTGTGTGTTTGTGTGTGTGTTACAAAACGTTGAAATGAAAAACATTTTTCAACACACTTCTAAAACAGAGATTTGAAGAGCACTCTTTTTCTCACGTGTCTTACACATCCTAAGGTGCTGATACTGAAGACTTGTATGTGGAAATGTGCAAGAGGAAAAAAGACGTTCGTGTATGAGGAAAAAGTGAGAGGAGCTAGCACCAATGACGTTTTAACCATACACACATCCATCAATTTGTAATTTGTACTTGCTTTAGCCTCCAATAACAGTAACAGGCAGGTGCGGGTTTCTGTAAAGACGGATATAACTTGATCAACCTCTTATCTTATACTCCAAGCACACTCAAGTCTACCCAGAAACACAAACAAACTCATGCACTCACGCACACACACACACACACACACACACACAGGGTTAGGTTAGATTCAGTCCTGGGTGGGCCCAGTTGAAGTGTTGCTGGCTGGAGGCAGGCTCTGAAGGAGCAGAGGACTAAGTTTGGAAAGCAGCCCTGGGCGGGGCAGAGCCTGCAGGGAGGGGAGCAAAGTGGATAGGCTGGGAGGCTGGAGGGAGTACAGACCTGTCATACTGACGGAGGCTGGGAGGGGACATGAGCCCGCCGCACACACTGAGGAAGACGAGGACGAGGAGGAGGAAGGGGGTGAGGGTGGGGGCCGTGAGGGTGCATGGCTGTTGCTGGGAGAGCGCAGGATAGAGCGGTGGTGGGGGGTGCGTCTCTTCTCCTGAGGCTTAGGGTCTACAGAGAAGGAGACACATATCGCACACTTGCTCAAAGACATGCAAGTGTGTGTGCAACATAAGAGCCATGTACTGAGGCACAACAGATGTTGGAACGCTCCAGGTGAAAGAAAATGTCGGATATAGTTTGAATAAATGGGAAATAGTCCAAAAATGGATTCGATCAATGTATTTTTGAAAGTTTATCCGAACACACATTTAAATTGGTGTTGGTTCCAAAGAAGAGGGTTGATTTGGACTTACAACCCACGTAGTTTCAAACTGTGTAAGGACACGTGCGTTTCTCTGACCAACATCAGAGATTACAAAATGCATGCACAAGCCACAGTAGCACATGGGGTCATGCAGAGGTCATGGTGTTATCAAGCCATAAACATCAGGAAACAAACTTAGTTCCTTTCTTGAAAATCAAAAAATTCCCAAGCAACTTCTGCATTAGTTACAGTTAACCTCAAACCAAAAACTGGCACATCCATTTAAAGGAACCACCCATTCCAACCAGTAGCCACTCTTTACACCAACAGTAGTAGAGCTATACAAGACTAAGAGAAAGGGGAGTATCAAGATGAGGTGAGGTAAAATGCCAAATGGTAACACAGGCAGACGGTTTAGAGATCAGCTTACCTCTGACTGGCCCCTGAGTCTTGTTGCCTCCACGTCCGCTCGTGTGTGTGCTGTTGTGCTGTGTGTGGGTCCGGGGTGGAGGGCAGCCAAATGTGAAGCTCGGGGAGTTGTGCATCTTCGGGGAGGGTGTCTGGCTGCTGCTGCTTTGGCTGTTGCAGCGAACTCGGCTGAGGGTGTTCTCTGACGCCGAGCCAGACAGAGAGCTTCAAGGGAAATCACGAAACAACACAAAGCCAAATCAAATTTCTGACTTGTGCTACATAAACATGAACCGCAAGAAGGGTGCAGGTTGTTGAGGTTCTTTGTTTACACTAACTTGTTGAAACTCTTTGGCGGCGAGGCCTTGCTGCCATTGTGGAATATTCTTGTTGGAGGGTGGGCGTGGGAGTGGGTGTTCGGGCCTTTGGTGTTGCGGACGTGCTTCAGGATCCAGGCCCGGAGATTTGTCAGGCACGTGTGCTCTGACAGAACCAGTCGTGGCCACGGGTTGGACTCGACCATATCCAGAGCCGAGATAGCCACGGCACGCCCCACCTGGTGTACAGCGTCACACAGATTTACAACATAACAAACTCATCTTGTAATAAACTTAGTAAATTATCACATATGTGTAGATGCTGTTCATTTACACACTCATTCACCAATTTCATTCACCAACTGATTTAAATGTATTTCCTACCATATCGCTCTCATCTCACCTGTTCAAATATTTCTGGAGTGTATTTTGGGGGGAATGATGGAGGTGGAGGTGGGGTTGCTCGTCCACTGTCATGGCATGCAGGCGGGATGACGTTCATGGTTTTTCCTGTGTTGTAGTTGCACTCCAAAGTGTAGCTGTTGCCAAGGAAATAAAAGACATGCGATAAGCAGTTGCCACAGCTGTTGTTTTCTGGAATAATCCATTTAATGCCAGATGTAATCCGTAGATGTATGCCAGATACATGAAGAACAGTTAGGTAATAGCACATCCTCTGGTTCTGTTGAAGTGGTGTCTCACCTGTGAAGTAGCCCAATGGCCTTGTGAATGGCCACCCTCCCGCTACCTTCCTTTGACTGCCCATCCCTCTTGTCCCGAGCGTACATGTTTTTCTCAGAGAAGTTACAGCCAAGGAAATCAAAGTGGGCAGAGTTCACAGCAATCAGCCTCGGGTACAACATGTTCTCAACCTGCAGACAGACAGAAGCGAGGCCAAGATGTGAGGCTTAAATTTGACAGCAATATTTGTAAATCACAAGTATTCTTCCAGGAATATTCAAAGAGTTGCAAAAACAAGCATCTTTAACCTGCTGGCTTTCATCAGGAAGGCTATTTCCATACATGAAACATCCCCGCTTGGAGGCATGGCCGTGCAAGTCCACGTAATATGCCACACCCCCTTCCTGGGTTGGAACAGCTTCCTGTACCTCCACCTGTGGAACTACTTCTTCCTCAGTCAGGGGAACTACTGTCTCCAAAGAGCTTGACGAGCTGCTCGGCTCATCTTTTCCTATCTCCGTGTTTGACAAAGTGTTTTCCTCCGTCACCATGAGAACCTCGGAATGCACAGGATTTGGGTCTTTCTCCACAACATCTTGGTTTGAGCTGATTTCCTGGGCTTTGGGGGCTGGAGCCTGGCGTTGACTAGAGAGTTTGCTGTTGGAGGGAGTGGTTTGTGTGTTTGTGGAGTTGTTTAAGTGTGTGCTGCACTTCATATTATGTAAGCGGTTGTGTGTGTGGTGGTAGAGTAACAGTGTTTTGGCAGCATATATGGATGGGTGTAGCTCTGGACAGGGGTTCAGGTATTGTCTATTCAAGTTCACTCCTCTGGAGTCAGTCCTGTTAATAGAGACAGATGACAGCATGAACTAATATAAACATAATTCTCCAACACTCAACAGAGGCCCGTCAACATTTTGTTCCTCTAACATCGATTGGAGATCAGCGCCACAATGAACTAAACGATTCTGGCGTATTTAGCCAGGCTGCTGTTTGTTTAAGGACAAGATAGAACAGATGCTTTTTTAAGATACACATCCCTTTTAATGGTCAACAGAGGCAGAACACCTTGATATCTAAAATGTGATTACCAGCATCTGTTGATAGGACAAAGATTTGTCCTTCTCCTTATTCAAATTTGTCAATTGTCATTATAAACATTATGTTTAAATAATTAATGGTCACATGAGAGAACCAGTTTCCATGAGCAGATTCTTACAGCCCCAAAAATAGTAAAACAATCATTCCATAAATAGATGTGAGACAAATGGAGTTGCAAATGGAGTTGGTGCTGTGGAGATTGCTGTGTACATGTATGCAAACATAAGATGACATAAATAAGAAAATAATTACGTACAACTGAAAGTCCTCTGACAGTTCATGAAAACAAGTAAGAGTCTAAATAATGCTAATCTGCCGCAGTCAACCTTCTTACCTGTAGTGTCCACGGACAACCCCGTCTGGATTGAGCATGGGAATGAGTTTGAACACAAACATGTTCCTAAGTGCATGAGCACGTGGGTCATCTCTTCTTAGGATGAAATTTAGGAAACCATTGAAAACAAAGGATGAGGGCGTCTCCCCTGGGTGCACCCGACTGCTGAGGAAAAACACCTGTAGAAACACAAGAACATGTAAAATCAAAAAAGGGTTACGGTCATCACATTTACATTGCAGTAACTGACGACTCCACATCACCCTCTGGAAACGTTGGTACTAAAGAGTTTCATTCTGAAATGGCATTTTAAAACTAAAACAATATCCACCCAAAACAGCATTTTATCACCATCAAAGTTGTCAAAATGCAGAAAGGACTACGAGCAGTGTTGACAAATAACTGAGTGATACCCTTTTGTTGGGGAAACGATGTGGTCTTGGAGTGTCGTTGTCAGGAAACAGCTTAGGCAGACGGGGTTCTCTCTCTTCCTGCATCCCGCGGCAGTTGGTCACAGTGAGCAGGTCGACTCTGTTGCCATCTAAAGAGTGGCACAGCAACTCCCGATGATAATACACACTGCTCCGAGCACTGGTGGGCGGAGCAGGCAAGGACAGAGAGAGCAGGGAGTGGAAATGACTAAGGAATTACAAAGTGGAATCAGTCATAGCAAATTGTAGTTATATAATATCAGAATATGCATCTATGATGGGTCTGACTTGAATGTGTTTTACCTAGTTGGACCAAGTTGAGAAGCATTCGGGTAGCTCTCATCCAACTGCTTCAGCATCTCCTGGCACTCAGTGTAAGAGAATGGAAAACAGAACGAGAAGTAGGTGGTTACCCCACGCACTTCTGACAGCCGATGAGTGAATGAGAGGATGAACTGGTTATCTACTATCTGGAAAGTGGCAGAAGAAAAGAAGAGAGATTATTATTAGAAAGATAATTATAGCTGTCATGGAGACAGACTGATGGCACACTGCCTCATTGGCTCATAGTGCCCACATCCTCTGTCTAACATCCCGCATGTGTGTGCGTGTGTGTGTGTGTGTGTGTATGTACCTCAATTGTGGGTCTGTCTCGGATCCTTTCCCACCGGTTCCTGCCAGGTAAAGCGCGTACAAGAGGAGCCATGCCCTGACTGTATAGCTTCCTCTGGTTGTTCATGTTCATTACATTGATCTTCAGTATTTTCCCAGGTGCAGTGCCACGCACACTGAAGTAGAACCATGATCTGTCACAGACAACAATGAACATATTTCACGAGGGGTTTAAACAGGGGGAGAATTCTCTCATGTGATTACTGTGATCACATAACGTATCACATAAATAAGTATTAAGCCCAATTTATGCCTGTATTGAAGCCACACCATTGCATCGGGACGGACGCTCAAACTAATGCAGACCCCTGTGCTGTGCCCTGACATGCATCAGCACCCTGAAAATGTTTGAAAGGATTGTATTTCCGACAAAATCAACATTAACATTTGATTTTCAAAATTACCGTAAGTGTTAAATTGTACCCAACCGGATAATGACTTCCAGAGTCTTGGTATAACAACTAATTTGTTAGTCATTTTACAATATTATGATAATATCTGAGGCCCCTGTGAGATTATTCACTACAGTTAATATCATTTCCATCTATTAAAACCAAGTAGACACGATGACAGCTTGTTATGTTAAATGCCAACAATGACACCAAATGTTTCAAAGTCAGCAACAATTGGGATCACAGGTGTCAGTCACAGCGAGAGCACTTACAGTTTTCCCTCCATCATGTTTTACTGTACATAACATCTCCCTGTTACTTGCTGATCACAGTGTCTGGGAGACTTGCTCACTTTGATTGATGCTGCATAGTAGGACCCCAATCATCTCAAAAATCATAATACAACAAACCATTTGGAAGTTTGTTTATTTCAGTCCCTCGTGTCAGGTCAGGCAGCATAATGGTGGTCTGACTAACTCCAGAGACATGAGATTTGTCTTACCTGTTTCCATTCTCATGCTCAGTCCCAGCACAGTCTGGCTGCGTCCACACATTAAACTCGTAATCAGGGGCGAGGGTTGGTCCCGGGGGACCACTCCCACTGGGGGCTGTGTCGGTGGCCGGGCTGGCGCTGGCCTTCTCCACTTTCTCCACACGCGCCAGATTCCCCGAGTCAAACTTTGAGCTGAACACGATGTTACCGAACCGAGCGTCCATGACTCCGAGACTTCAGCCTCTTTCGCTTTCCTCAGGTTCTTTGCGAAGTGTCAGTCACAGGCCTGACACTGAGAATCTGGGAGCAAATGGGAGCAAAAATAGATTTACACCGATAAAAATAAACTGGAGTGTTGTGGAGTAAGAAAGGGCAATCTTGCTAGACATTTACACAGTGTCAATGCTACAGTAGAGTGGGTAAACACATTTTTCATGTATCAGAGTTGTATGCAGTTCTACACAATCTGATACTAATGCAAATAAGACAATTGCCATCTCACCTTAAACATCTACAGCATATAAACCAAATGTATACATTTAAGACAAAATCGGAAGTACACCAATCTTGATTGATTTGAGACATAAAGCAAAAGCAACCAGTCTGGTCGGTCAACATGCAATTGCGCGATATGGTATGTAGTCCACGAGAACGAACTGTAACTTGCGTCGTTGCCAAGTCAACACAAAACAGCGCTACCCGGGGGTCACTACAGGAACTACACGCATTGTCAAATTAAATGCAATATCATTTATCTAATCTGCAAGGTACGTACATCAATTTAAACACCACCACGAATAAATCTGTTGAACGAGAGTTCGTATCAACGAGAGCTGACCCATTACCCGTGCAGATAAAATAATAATGGCTGCTGTGTGATTTCGATAACAACGGCCAACCCGACATATTTGACACAGTCAATGGGGACAGGAGTAACGGCTGCAAGCGTTACACCTGCTTAACGCAATCAAAACTAAAGGGTATTCGCGTTCACTTTATACTATAGCACCCCCAGTGTCCCGAATTTTACGTTTCGTGTGTCACACAGCTAATAACGCTCGCCACCGTCTCTAAGCTGCTGAAGCTAACCGAGCTACATAAACTAGCAGCTCGAAACGACCGTATATTCGACAAAACACTCCGTTCTTATCTTTCAGATACCGTCACTACGGGTTGACGGCTACGCCAAGTTCACGTCGCCATTTACCTGTATCACTGCGCTATTTTCCATCGATGTCCATTTTTTGTTTTCGGCGTCCTCTTCAACCCTGAATTCATCGCTTAGAGTGCTGCGTTCACGGTCCTCCGTAAGAATGAACGCTGGCTGGAAATGTCCTTCTCATCTACAGTGACACACAGTGATGTGGCGTTTGATGTTGCAGTTTTTCTTAATGACATTCAGGTAAACATTTTGAGTGAGATTTTTTATTTGAGAAGAATAATGTGTTAGTTTGTGGTTCATACTTAAAACCTAATGTGCAAATTGTAGGTGAAATGTTCGACTTCCAAGAGCAGGGTATCTTTGGTGTTGCTCCCAACATTTTCAGATTAATTTAAAGGTGCAGTGTGTAGGATTTGGTGATCTCTAGAGGTGAAGATGCATGTTGTGTCCATCACCTCAACCGTCTGAGCATGCAGGAGAACCTGTCTGACTTCAGTTGTCGTTAAAACTCTAACAGATGTTTAGTATGGCGCCTCCAGGGTACTGCAAAAACATGGCAGCCCCCATAGAGAGGACCCATTCCTCATGTGATATACATTAATGGGCTCATTTAAGGGTAATGGGGAAAAAATAATACATTTAGGTGATTATAAATTCATGAAAATGTATTTGTTTTGTAATATTTGTGACAAAAATGACCAAAATCTTACACACTGCACCGTTAAAGAGCCACCAAATACATAATCAAGCATATTATAAGTTAGCAGATCTAATCAGAGAACCAGTTTTAAAGGGCATTTTATTGGAGGAGGGATATATTTACATTAGGTTGATGAAGGGTGTGGCCATCGACATCAGATATGACTAGTTCTTACTTTGCTGGAGAATCTTGTGGAGATGAATCCTGAGAGGAACCGTCGAGCATCCTACTGGTTTGAGGCCTGGTGGAGAATAACCTACTTTGGTTGTCATTACTGTTACCGTGGTTTCTAAGCCTTTGATTTATAGCATCTCAGTGCCTTTGAAGAGATGCATCCAAAGGGAAAATGCCCTTTGATACGGACCCGCCATTTTTCCATTGTACGGGACATGTACAGTCCCTTCACAATTCTCCACATCCATGAGTCCATCCATCCCCAGAAGAGAGCTGTTGGCTTTTGTACAACATAGACAGTCATGTTAAGATTACTCAAGCTATATATACACACACATATGGCTTCATATACCAAAAAACAACGACACAGAATTGTCCCCCTAAAGTCATATTTTGTTATGTCTGACGGTTACCATAGAAACGTGGTCGACCTTTATGAAGATCTTGCTCAGATGCAGATATGACGGCTCGTTTTAATGGAACAAAAACAACGAATATTGAATTCCAGAGGGTTACACATGATTGAAAACATAATCAAGAATTTTCAGTTCAAAATTTTGCTCTCATCTGACACACTATCACTTTAATTCAGTAGCCATGATGACAGGTGTATCCAGTTTTACAACAAATGAAACAAAATAAATAAATATAAATAAATGAAATATATGAAATGAATGAAATAAATGAAAGATTGATACAATGTCACTTGTGTTTGACATTTGACTTTAAAACCCATTCTTCTGTTTGATGTAAATAAGACTAAGACATTGATACAGGTGAACTCTAGAGGCCTCAGTATTCCAATTATTCCCCTCAAGGAAACAGTTGCTCCATCACGCTGAACGAGTTGCCAAAACTGGTGGGTCAGGTTTACACAAATACCAGTGTCCACCAGTCATCCAATCAGTTGTAATCTTTTTTTTAAACATTTTTGAAACCCGACTGAACTCAAAGTTAATTTGCACTGAGATGAAGTATACCTACATACAAAGTATTTCTCTATTTTATGCCAGAGAATGAAAAGTTGTTCATTCCCCCACATTGTGTTGCTTTTAAAGAGGCATCATAATTGCTTTTGTTTTCTTGTTGCTGGAAATGGTCCATGTTTTGCACCTAACAATTCATCAGTGGTTAAGTGTGTAATCTGTGTCCAGAACATGTTGTGCTGTCATTAACTGAAAATACTGATTGAAGCCCGTTCAAGACATTTAAGAAGTGGATCATCTTTTCTTTGTTACTGTGACAGACGTGAAATTTGTTCCAGTTCCCCATGAACACGCAGACCGACACATTTCCGCTGTTTACTGCTATTCATTGGAAATGCTGACTGAAGTCTGTTCAAGTCGTTTTAGAGCGAGTGGATCATCTGTTTGTTCCCCTGCAGATTTACGTCGTTTTCTAATGTTACCGTTAATCTCGTAATGTGCTGCTTCAGACCTAAATGGGAACCTTCATTTTGAAGACCAGCTTTTGATGGTTTCAGTTAATGATTAAAACTACGGACTGCAGCCTATTCCGGATTATTGTTTTGGAGATGAGACCACGTCCTCTGTGGCAGCTGTCAAACTTTGAATATCGACAAGAAGTCAATTCACCTGTCTTGTTGCTTTTCTGCTTTCCAGCTACATCATATCTGTTGTGATTAAGTTTCACCTGAAACTCAGGAATATCACTATATGCACGTATACTGTATCTGAATATGTATGTACCCCCGAAAAGAGAGAGAGTAGGGAGCCGAGTTGATACAAAACCGGAACAAACGTCTACATTTTCCCGGGCAATCTTAAACATTTGGGTTGAAAACGCTTCTGTATCGTGTCTGTGCTTCTCCTTGAGAGAGAAAACAGTTTTAATATTTCATTCCGCGCTACGCCACTTTGCCCCTCTTTCTGGATTTCATGTCTCGTTCACTTCCTCAGGGTTGGAATGTAAAGTCAGACTCCTGATGTGAAAGCTGGAGCGAAGCGTGCGTATATTCTCCCTCCTCATGTGGATACACTGCATTTCCATAGATTCAGCAAAGCCAACGACACGAGTCACTGTGGTTTAAATTCAATAGAGCCTGTTTGTTTTTGTTGTTCACATCTTTACTCTCTGTTTGCTTTAAAAAGCACCAAAGCTTTATCTTTGTATGTTCTTGATCACTGGCCTGGGTCCATGTATTGGAGACAACCGGTGAATCACATAATGTGATAGATTAGGGCATAAGATACGAGAAGCAGGGACTCAACCAAAAACCGAGTCTCCTGTAATGTTTTACTATTTCTATTTCTAATTTACTGAATGTAGGATGCACTGACATCTTTTGGTGAAGATGCATGCCGAGAGGACCCACCTCTGATGTAAACATAAAGAGCTCATTTATATTGAAAATGGCAATCAATATATTCAAGTAATCAACACTCAAGGACACAGTATTCATCCTGGTTCAATTCACCTGATTTGCATTTATTCTTGTGCACTCATTTATCTTGTATAATTTATTACTTTAGACACTTTATATTCCCATTTTTACTATTTAGACACCTTTTTTTTTATTATTAATCTTCCAACCTTTGTATTTGTACTAACACTGTACTCAACAAACTGACAAAACAGTTTTCTAGATGAATAAAGTTGATCTCATCTTATCTCATGTTACCATAGGAACATCTATACCTAGTTTTGCCAACACAAATTATTATTATCATTAAGTCCTACAAACTTGACCTTTACAAAAAACGAGCAAAATTGTGAAAAATTACAAATTACACATGAATTCTGCCACTGTATGAAAACGCTTGTATGCGTATATCAATATTTTGTGACTTACCTTAAAGGTGCAGTCTGTAAGATTTGGGTCATTCTAGTCACTTCCACTGGTAGAAAATTACAAACACGACATTTTCACAATAACCAAAATGTATTTTTGATCCCCCTACCCTTAAATGAGCCCATCAATGTATATTTACATGAGAAGCGCCTCCTCTCTACGGGGGGGGGGGGGGGGGGGCGCCATTATTTTTTAAAAACTACTATAGGTTCGCCTGCATGCTTGGAACGGTAAGGGAGAGGGGATGGACACAACATGCAACTTTACTTTGAAACCTTTAAGGTCTGCTCCTGCTCACTGATGAGACTGTCTGACCCCTGCAGGCCCGTGTTGTGAAACATGCGAACACAATTAAAGCCGTCAGGTGCAGGGTAGGGAATAGAAACCGGTCCCACCTTGTCATTGCCTCTGTGTGACACGCTGGGCCCACACACACCACATGCTGACCTCCACAGACGGGCCGGCACAGCAAGGTCGAGCTGCAGATCTGGATGGATGTCATCTCATTTCAACACAAGAGGGCAGTGAAGCCTTTCCACTGGCCTCCTCCTCCTCCTCAGCAGCCTCAGAGCCTCTGGTGCACACACACACACACACACACACACACACACAAACACTCACACACACTCACACACGCACTGTTCACCGACCAGTCAGTTGGTGACAGCGTAGCCGGCTGCAGATTAGAGTTATCTTTACCTTCACTAATCTCTACAAACGTCTCCGTCTTCGACAGAAAATGAAATAAGGATTTTCAATGCGTGCGTTTTTCACTTTAATGTGTTGATGCGGAGGCCAGATAGGCGTAGTGAGGTTCCGATAAATAATTTTCTTTGCGCGCATTTGTGTGAGTGATACCTAATAATGCGCTTAAAATATCTGTTTGGATATTTTTGGTGTTATTGCTAATTCACCTCAACGTGCTTTGATTAGCCGTAATTAATATCAAACAGTTTTTAGGGCCGACTCGAGTAAAGAGGATAATTATTTCTATTTTTAGGATTTGAGTTTGACAAAAATCAGCTGATTTGACTTGAGAAAGAAGTGAAAACACTCTGACACTGATGGCAGGATGGGCCTAAGGCATTTAGATGAATGTGCATTTGAATGATACATTTGCTTTTCTTCACTAAAGCTCACATTTCTGATATCATGTAATCTAACAGCAGGGGCCCATATAGTCAATTACACTAATCAGACTTTTTCTGAAATTGTTTCTATTATGTTTACTGATTAGTGGACATAATGAAAAAAATAATCAGGCATTGTTTGTGTCGGCCCCCCTCCCGAACTCCCTCGCATCATGTAGCAGGATAGAAAATTCAACCATTGATCGTAAATACTCCTGAGCTGTTTTCAGAGAATGGATTCTGACGGCGAATGATTAAAATGACGGGTTGACCAGTTCGTGACCTCTGAGAAACAGTGCCGTTATTTCCTGTCATGCATTAATGATGCAGTTACATGTTTCACTGTCGTGTCGGTTCTCCTCAAAGAGAAAAGAATATGACCTTTTGCTTCTCTGCGTCACGAGGGGAAAAGGGACCGACATCCGATCACAAATACCAGATTTGCAACCGAAACAAAAAGGAGCGAGATGTGTGTTGGCAACATCCGACTGAACTTGTACCAGTATCATCTCATTTGTGTTGTTGATATGCAGCGCGCAGCATTAGTCAGAGGGGGGATTTGTGCCATTGGAGACTCCCAGATACTCAGCCACAGGGAACACAACACTCACAACATGGCCTAGTTAAAGGTTTTCTGTTGTTTGCATTCCAGTTTGGTCAAATGTTTTCCCCAAGATGTAGCTTGTGAGAGCGTGTATGTCGTTGCTAAGAAACCGTTTTTCATGTGCCCCCAATAGGTGGTCTCTTTATGAATATCATTACATATCCCCGTTCAGGGGTGGCGAGACATCTCTCTCCCCTCACAGACCGTGTTTATCGCTATTTTCACTACTAAATTTGGGGCGGGATGTTGACGCTGGCTGTGTTTTGGACCTTAATATATGTACCGAGCGACACAGCTCTGCGCTCCAAACTTTGAAGTCGCCGTCTGATGGGATAAGTGTCCAAATCAAAAGCCAATTTCCTCCGCGGCAGCGACGCGGGTACTTACATTTGTCTCTAATTAATCACGGGCAGCATTAGGACTTCATCCAGAGGTGTATCCACAGGAGGTCCGGTGGAGGACGTGGGGCTCCCCAATAGTTGCGGCCCCTTTCACCCCTGCCGCGTGCACTCTGTGTGGGCCAAAGACTCAGGGCATGGCCCCCTGTCTTCCTGCTGGGCCTCCATCTGCCGTCGAGGTGGTTAGGTCCCCAGATTGATGGCGAGACAATGAGTTTATGACATGTGTCGCCGTGAGTGACAGAGGGTCCCGTCCCAACCGGGCCTCCCGACGACCACTGATCTCACATTTGTCGTCGGCACGTTGCCAAGGCTAATGGGAGGAGTGGTGCTCCCGCTGTGGGAAGGGACTTGTACTTTACAGCTGGTTGGTAATTCAGGACAAGGAGTAGGAGTCTCCGGCTGAAGCCTCTCGGGGTGACAAGAGGCTTTGAACGCGTACGAAAGAGATATAATGAATGTGCACGTGGAACCACGGAATCCAGCCTTTAATGCTTAAAGTTCTCATTTGCGTGTGTTGATCGTTGCTGCGCCCGATTCCGTTGCGCCCTTCAGAGACTTCGGGGAGCCTTCTCCACCGGGCTCTGATGTTCTCCGGTTGGCCCAGCGGTGCTCCCTTCACACACCTGTCAACACGCCGCTTCTTTCCACTTTGGTGGGTCCCAGTTAAAAAGAAATGGCTTCCTTCATCTCCCACTCCTCTCCCGCTCGCCCGAAACAGGCTGATAAAAGCGGAGAGTTTCACATCTGAGCAACTGCAACAATGCTACTGTACCTTCAAAGGGGGAAGATGCCACATTGGGAGATGACAGGGCTATTGATTTGGAAGTGTTGTCTCCTTGCCAGGTGAGATCAGAGGAGGAGGATGTGTGCTGTTATGCTGCTCTGAGTGGTCTGACCAGTGCGGTGGAGGAGACATGTCATGGCGGACAGATATAACTGGGATGTGTGTGTGTGTGTGTGTGTGTGCGTGTGTGTGTGTGTGTGCGTGTGTGTGTGTGTGTGTGTGTGTGTGTTGTTCCTTGGAGGGATTTGGTAATAATGTATTGGGTAAATATCTCTAACCATTCTTGAATTTGTTAATTGGTCAATTTAAGAATGTCTATTTTTCAGTGACCTCATTTTTCTGTTCATCTTTTACATTAATGTGGTTTTTAATGAGACAGGGTAACATGCGTCTGCACGAACTTAATGCCCTTGCAGCTGTTTCCCTTTGTTTCCCTTCCTGGGGGTGGGGGTGATGGGGTGTGAGATCAAATTCATGACACTGAATATATGTCACCAACACCTGCTCATATTCATTAATTCTATTTAAATTGTTTTGAATTTTTCTTTTTTTTTTGTAACTGTAACTCTATTGTAACACTTGTATTGATTGTATTTGTAATTGTAAATTAATTATTGAGAATTGAGAATCATTTTTCTGAGTGAATAAAACTGTAACTAAAACTGAATTTTGTCTCAAATAAAATAGTCAATTTTGTATGTTTAAAAGGTACAAATTGTCTCCATTTTAATGTTGAGATTTTTGTACAATTATATATATATATATTGTTACATCTGTTTGTTATGTCATTAAGTATTATTAAACTAAATGTGACGTTTGATACCAAAGCAATATAGTACTGTATATTAAATTCAGTCAACAAACACTCAAAGGTTGATATCTATGGTTATAAAAGATACCACAAGCTAAGATAAGATAGGATAAGATAAGATAAGATGACACGAAATCAAGAGTATTAAATCTGAAAAAAATATATATACTGTATGTGAAACTAGAGATAAACATATGAAGTAAAACACAAGAGAAAATAACAACAAAGCATGGACGAAAGCATGAATGGAAAAATGTGCAGAAGCTTTGTGTAGTTTGGCCTGAAGCTGCCTCTTCCACGTGTGACCGAGGTGTTTTCTCTGCAGCTAATCTTCTATGCAAACACCATTAGTACTTGACCTGTACCACTGCTTCTAATCATAGTGTTTCCCTCTTAAATAAGCACTTGCACCTATTGCCCTCCTGCGGAGACAGGTGGGTCTTTAACAGTGAGTCTGCTGAGGATGCGAGTCTTGGTTGAGAACTGTTTGTCAAAACCAATGAATGTGACTCAACTCAAGAAAAGAATAAAGGGGGGAAAAAAAGGCGATTTGACAGTTGCCCTTCTCCAAAAAACTTTACAACTCACCGAGAGAAAACTGCTGTCATGGAAACACGAACAATGTGACCACATGTTCATCGTTTTCAGATTTGCGTTCCCTTGCAGAACTACAGACACCACTTCTAAAACTTATGGTGACCTGTGACATCATGAGTGATATTTTAATATGAATCAATGAAATGATATGTGTGGCTAGATTTCAGTTGTTTTTCCATTCAAATCGGTATTTTAGAGAAAACACTTGAATGATTTTGCGCTAGCAGCTGCTGTGTTGTGTGTGTGTGTGTGTGTGTGTGTGTGTGTGTGTGTGTGTGTGTGTGGCCTGCTGCAAACCCTCAGTCACAAATGTTTTAATATTTGCTTCATATTCAAAGGTCATCATGTTGTGTAGCATATTGGTATGATCTTGCGGGGTTTGACTTGTGATTCACACAGAGTTACCGTGAGCGCGACGGCAAGCAGGTTGGTCCACCATCGCGTCGAAGAAATGCCTACAGACACACACACACCTCGCTAGTGTGTCAACAAACACAGTCCCATTTGCATCAGGGGAAGGTCCTGCAGCACATTGTGTGAAGTCAGGGTTCTTAGAATAACGGACGCTCACCTCATACGTTCTCCCACACCAGGTGTATTCCGTTTCAACATGCAAATTCACCATTAAATGTCACTAAACCCTACACACCAGAACACAGACCTCATGAAGCAAACTATGACTGTTTAGACCAGGGGGTGTCAAACCCTCAACTGTCCTCGTACTTGATTATTGATCCATCTGTTGTTTATTTAAGTTCCATACGTGTTACAGCTGTAAACACACTGCGTATGCTGCTACACGTAGAGTTCATGGGTTATGTAGGACTTTACAAATTTAAGCTCTCGCCACTTAAGTTTGACACATTTGGTTTGGACGGCAGCAATCTGAATGGAGGCTATTAAATGGCTGCGTAAACAGCAAACTTGCCCCC
>JAFBJT010111284.1:0-30395 GCA_016785325.1 Chascanopsetta lugubris | reverse complement strand
ACCCCCCACCCACCCCCGTTAAAAACAAGCTCGGCCAAGTTATCAGCCGCCGCTAATGACTCAGAGTGTGGAGTTGAAGCGAAGCTCTGAGTCGGCGAGATTCCTCCCAATTTAAGAGCAACCTACAGGATGTAATTGAGGCCTACAGACACCATAAGCACAACATGGAGGAGCACCTGTTCCGGGATGGCACCCTGCCACTGCTCCCTGTCTGCCTGCTGTGGAGGCTAGCTACCCACTGATGAGGAATTAGAAAGTCATTAAGGAACACAAATAGCAGGATGGCACAGTCGCAACCAACTCCACGCTAAGTGTGCGTCTTCATTTATAGACTCATGGGGGAGAAACTCATTTCAAAAAAAAAGAAGGAAAAAAAAAAAAGAGTCACCATTGATTATATTTACACGTCTAATTTATATTGTCTCTTCAAATTAGTATTTTCTTTCATTAAATCTCACCTTTGAGATTACTCTGCTCAATGCAAATAATGATATAAAAAGTTAAATTTTAATTAAGTGCTCTAGTGTCGTGTTTGTTCATTAATAAATCAATAAGCCGGCACAAATAGGAACTTGGCAAAGTTTCAGCTTGACTCGCGCGGACAGGCTTGATCCCTGCGGGCGGATCTGTGAGTCTGAGACCCAGTGCCAACGTGCTGTTCAGCAAATATGGATATCGGTCACCATCTTGGACTTTGCGGGTTTAGCGCCGTCGACACGGACCTCAGCTATGGCTGAGGCCCCGATGATATTTTCTGGAAACACAGACGAGGTGGACATCGTGAAATGTGAAGCGATGACAGAGTACACGATTGAGCATTTTGTGTGTAAGATTTAGCATAGCCTAGTGGTGAAGTTGGATGGTGCAGCTGAACCACCACCAACCTCTCCCTTACAGTTGCAGCATGTAGTGGAAGTGGTGTTTTGACTGAGCCGCCGTAAATGAAAACATGGTGGTGCAACATGGCAGCCGCCGTAGACAAGACCTGTCCCTGAGGTTAACGTGAATGGCTCAATCTGGAAAATGAAAACAAGAATTTTTTCAATTCAGTTTGAATAATAATTGACATTATTTCACCTAAATCCCGCGCATTGGACCTTTAAACCTCGTGACAGGCTTGGTGCGACTTAGACTTTGCAGTGCACAGCGCAGGCACATGTATGAGAACTCTGGACCTCAAGTCACATGTTATTTTTGCTCTGCACTTTGATACAAAAATCGATGGCCCTCGGCTCCAACTGATGAACATTTTGTCACATAGCTGACATTTTGGTTTGGCTGTTTGAGGATACACTGCGCTCGCTCTAAAAAATCACTTTGTTTTGTCACTTAAAGCACCGTAATTGCATCTGTGAGCTGAGTGACACACACACACACACACACACACACACACACACACACACACACACACACAAAACACAGCAGCTGCTAGCGCAAAATCAGCATGCTTGCATACATTCATCTATCTCCTTTCATCCTACTCATGATCCTGATCCCCTCACTCCAGCTCTGCTGTGCTCCCTGTGGTTTGAAGACCCCTGCTTTGGACCAAAGCTGGGGGCAGCCTGACATTGCCTGACATATAAAATGGAAAAAGAAAATAACAAAACAAAAAAAAAACATATTAACATCCCTCATAAGTACAGATATTGGTGAGACATTCTGCACTTTGGGTCATGTGCTAACTGCAGAGGGGCTTCGCCGGTGCCATCTGTCTGCAAGCTCGCTCGTCTGACTCCCCCTCTACAAGAGCGAGTGGTACCTAATTAAAGCCTTCAAATGGAGTAGCAAATGAAGTTTTTCACTTGTCTCCACAGCTGGCAGGGTTTGCGGCGCAGACTCCAGAGGTTCAACTGAAGGGCAACAAGGCCCGGCTTACACAGTGACAGGTTAGGAAGTTAAAATATCTGCCTGGAGCTGCGGTTGCCAGATAATGGTGTGGTGCACACGCAGGACAAATAGCTGTTGGTTGTTGCTGAATAGAAACGACACATAAAGAGGGGGAAATAATTGGAAAAGGCATGATCACACTGAGAATTGATAATTGAGCGACACTGGTCCACTGACACCGTATTAGGCGGTGGCCGCGTGGATTTATTGAATGTTGAGGATTTTACATCCAAATTAGTTTTATTGGAGCGTGGGCCTCAGCCGTGAATCATGAAACGTCTACATATCTCAGTGGAATCACCGTGGGGGCTGTCGCAGCGGCCGTGCAGTTCTTCAATTATTCACCGTCTGTGGATCCCATCCGGGATTGGCCTGAGTGTGACATCATCACCCAAACCGTTGTGTTTATATTCGAATGCGTAACCATCGCTGGACCGTTATAATGAAATGTGATTTATAGCATCGTGTGGGTGTTACCTTTGAATATTCATAACAGCTGTATTTAAGGTTGCATTAACATTGAAGCTGGTGATGTTTCTGTGTGGAAGAGGTTGTTTTGCATGAATCCCCACATCAGCCTCAGCTCTGCGGCGCTTCTCTGCTAAGTGCTTCAGTGTCTGTCAGCCCATCGTTCTGGTTTTCAAGTTTTTCATCGGGGCAGCTGCGTTGTCGGATTTGTTGATGTACCATTCTCGACTCAAAGAGTTAATTTTGGATAGTGAATTGCAGGTAACGTCTCCAAACACCTCCACCAGATCCATGCTAATATTTGTCACGTCAGCTGATTGTGAACATTTGTTCACCGACCGATTCGACGCGATAAGTTGAGAATACCTCATTTTGGTGTTTTCATGTCCCACTGATGTTGCATGGGGGAGGGAAAGGCTAACGCTGACTGGTGTGTTTACAAACACCAGCTGACAAAGCCGGCATATTACACCTTTAAATCTGCGACGTCTGAAAAGGCAATAACTCCAATGATCTCACGTTCCCGCACAACATCACTGACTCAGTGGTGCGTTGAAAGAGTCAAAGTATTATCCGTTCCAATCCACTGTGTCTTGATTTCGTGAGAACCACGACGCATGGAAAATGCAATTCCACCACCGCCTCGACCGAGTGACCCCTAGTGGCTGGAAATATACACTGAACGTGGCCGAATGTGGTCAGACACACTTTGACTGCAGGATTGACTCGTAGAAAAGGGGCCGTGAGCCTGTACGAGCCAGAGGTCAGGAAACCTTTGCATGTGCCGCTTTGGACCTCCCCCTTTGGACGAGTCGGCAGATGAGTGGCTCCGTGGCTCATTTGGAGCGTGTGTCCGGTAACTTCAGCAGACTGTGCCTGATCAGTCTGTGATAAATGTCGCTTTCGCTGAGACCCTCAATGCGTCAAGTGCCCGGGAGCCCGTTTCGGGGCTGCGCTGCTTGAGAGGTCAAGGCGTGAGGGAATCTGACAGATATCGCGAACGCGGCTATAACTCCTCTCTTTTTACACTTCAATTCTGCAGCCGTAACGCGTCGCACTCTGAGAGTTACCCCAAGGCTCACTAGCCCTGTAAGTCATTGGCACACCAGTGAGTCCGACTGCACAGTCAATTACCCATCTACCTTTCATGGGCCACGAGTAAAAGACAGGGAATGAGTTCATCCATGCATTCAACCTACAACAGCCACCAGCTTCCACCAGAGGTGAAACCCATATGCAGACGGGAGAGACAAGAGGATATTGGGTTAGAGGTTTTTTTTTTTTTTTCTCCCTATGTGCAGAATAAAGGTTAATAACAGTCCTTTCCCGTGTCATATTTGACATGACCAGTCATCGCAGTAATTACAATCATTACACTCCAAAGGATGTCTAGTTATCCCTCTTAAACACAGGCCGCACAAAGGAAATCAATTATTCAATCAGAGCTCTCCCATTCATCCCTGCCTGAGTTCACTTAATTTTGGGCCTGGGTGAATATGCCGCAAATAAACCTCACGACCGGAGAAGAAAAGATGAACAGGCCCCTAATTTGTACCCTTTCAGGCGGTCAATCACTTTTCAAAGGAATGCAAGCTTATTCTGACAATCAGGCTGACGTGAATGGGAATGGGTTTCATCTGCTACTTTACATAAGTTATCTGGTGATAAAGAGGGCAGAGGAAGAGGAGAGGGAGGTGAGGAGATGGTGGTGGTGGCGGTGGTGAGTGTGTGTGGATGCTCTGTCTCGACGAGTGCAGCCCGTGACCCCCACCCCTCCCCTCCCCTCCTCACCCTCCCTCCCCCCGCTCTTACTCTCGGCCCCCACTCTCCTTTCTCTCATCCCTGCTTTTCACCTCATCTCTCACCCATCCTCCGCTCCTCATCTTGCCCGTGCCCACTAGGATTGGCAGCATGTAATTTAAGAGCATGGGCACAAAGACCAAATGCCAAGCCCATAATGGAAGCTGGATGTGTTCTGATTTAAATGGGCTTCTCTGCTCAGGGCCCAGGGCCTGTAATTAAGATCACTGGGACAAAGGAGAGGAGACAGTCTCACAATGCACTTGGGACCTGGATGAAGAAGAGGGAACGAAAATATCAGCTCCATGTACCCAAAAATGGAAAGTTGCTTTTTGTCCCCCTATCGTTATTATTAGCACTTTTATTTTTATTTCCTACCATGGACGAGTGGAAGGATACACTTCAAATGCATGTCCACAATGGGGCGTCTGCATGTCGTTACGTCCCCGTGATGATATGATGGATCCACTCCGGCGCCGGATGTTCATTCATTAAAATGACAACTTGGAGGCATAGTTGAAATTGGTCCCGGCTAACTTTCAAGGATCCACCACAGTGCATACATCTCTGTGATTGCTTATGGAGCAGGACACATTGCAAAGAGCAGCTTAACTTCAGAGAGAATTACTATTACCAAGCAGTGACTCCATCAGCATTCCTGTAGGGGTATTTGATCAATCTGAATGATGAAAAGACTACGAGAGGCCTTCATATCCGGATGGAGGGCTGGAAGTCTCGTCCTCCACATCCACACACCCTCCATCACTCTCTCCTGAGCGTTTTTTGTTCCCGAGGACACACTCTAGCTCCTAGTGCTCTGGGTGGTTGTGTGTTCAGACCTTTTTCCGTTTAATTAGATTTGTTAAAACAATTTTTGGAGTGCTTTATTCGGTAAAAGCTCTCAGGGGTTAATATCCGCAGAACACTTCTGTTCAGCTTCTTTTCACCAATGGAGCATAAATTATTTAAATTATTCAGAATTGTGCGACCTTTTATCTCACCCCCTTTGAAGGCAGCAAATTAAAAATGCAAATGGGCTAACTAATTAATATGCAAATGCATTCATTCCCAGTTAACAATTAGCAATTAAACCTGCAGTGTCTAGAAAGAGCACTGACAAAATTAGCAACTTCTTTTTTCATCTGAAAAATAGTCGGTCCGAAAAAAAAAAGAATTGATTGACGAAATGACTTTTACTGACAACCACCTGCCTTGATGTAAACAAAATTAATGGGATGTCATGTCGGAGACACGGGAATCTGAGTGGAGCCGTGTCGCAAACAACAAAAATGTATGTCATTTTGTCAGGGTTTGGTTCTGAGACTTGTACATTTCATAACTCAATCAAACCTCAATTGATACATGAAAGTCTGCGAGGGATTCAGCGTGTGTGTGTATGTGTGTATATGTGTGTGTGTGAGAGAGAGAGAGAGAGAGAGAGAGAGAGAGAGAGAGAGAGAGAGAGAGAATACACACAGGCAGGAATACAGAAGAGCTGGCGCTGAGCTAACACGTTGCATAACACAAATTAATGTCGGGTCCTTGTTTTTAGAGCCATGGTCAGATATCCAGAGAGGAGAGGCACCGACGGCAGAGAACCATAAAACACCAGGAGCTGTCACACACTTTCCCATTTCCTCCAACACGCTCAAATGTAATCTTACACTTCACGCTATCTCCCACATTACACCTTATGATACCTAATGTTACCAGCCCGACATCAGTCATGCATGCCGAGCCTCCACTGTCTCCCCAGCCTGAATTTAACCACATCCAGATCCTTTGAAGTGATAGCGGGAAGGTGCGGGGGCCGGGAGGCGTGAACTACACCTCCTTGTAAAGGTTATCTGCGATACACAGACCCGGGGGCACCTGCCTCATGCAGAGTTCATGCACGTTTGCCGGCGCTCAGCCGGGGGAACATACAAAGTGATGTATGTGTGGATATCACTGTCAGCTGCCGCGCTGTGACAATAGAGGTCAGTCAGTCAGTCAATCAGGCGCAGATGAAGCGAAGGGGAAAGAGAACCAGAAGGATTCGTCTTTTCTCTTTTTCCTTTTTTTTTTTTTTCATGCCATTAACATGCCCGGCTTATATAGTACTAATAATCGCTGTCAGTGTGGAACTTGATCTCTTGTCAGCCCCGCCAACCTCTGCCAGAGGGCTCTGCAACGCCGTCATCACCTCTGGAACAAATGCTCGGTGATTGCCCAGCCTTTAAACATGATTCTTGTGTTTCATTAACTTGCATTAAGTGCCCACGTCCCCCGACGCTCCAACGCTATATTACCAAAGAAGGTTCATATTTTATTTATCGCAGTTTAATATTGTTTTTGAATATTTGCGCTGCCTTCAGGCCTGGCTCTCAGTCACGTTATGCTCTTTAATTTCTCCTCGGAATTGATTCTCCGTCGCTGCGAGTGACGTTTGATTAAAAACATTTTCTTGCATAAAAATGTAAACGAACGCGAAGTGATTTTCCACATATTGGAAGCCACGTGTGCGCCACTTTGATTAGGTTTGTGTTCTTATTTAACGCCCCACTTAATTGAATTGTTGATTGTTTATATTGCGCAGGCAGAGTTAACGCACGTGCGTCGCTCGCAAACACCTCACCGAACTGACCACTTATGCCGCTGACATCCCGCACCTCTAATGTGTTCGCTGGTTTGCACATGCATACTGGTAATATACTAGCGACTGCATAATTACTGCACTCCACACAAGACACTCCACATGCATCTCTTTATCCGCTCACTCATGGAATAAATAGAACTAAAACACAAGAAATGCAGCAAGGAGCCTCTTTCAAGCAAATAGGCTGGGGGTGGGGTAGATAATTAATTCTGAGATTAATGTACTGTAGCAGTGGTGTGTTATTAAAACGCTATTTTTAAATTACAGCTCAGAAAGCACCCCCTTGGGATTAAGAATGTTAGCCACTGATCTCTACTTAAGTTATGGATGGAAAGGGAGAGGGAGGGGAAGTGGGGGGGGTGGGGGGGGGGTTCTACTTTACATGCCCAGGTCCCTTCTTATGGCTCATGCTGTGGGCTGACATGGAGAATCTTTTTGGTGTTCGCTCGCCTCACTGACTCACTGAAAAGCCTTCAGAGCCTTTATCAATGGAACTTGGAAGTTGTGCCTTTCAATAAGTATTTAGAGCGTTTGATGGGCGAGGGCCACTGCTGCTTCACAAGTGGGATTTGATTAAGGGATCTCGCTGTGTCTATCGTAAAACACTTGTTTGCTGAACAGGGGGGACGTTGGAAGGCGGTGGAGGAGAGCGATGACAGGTTGTGTTGTAATCTGCCAGTTAAAAGGTAAACGACGCGGAGCAGGAACCACCGTGTTGGTGTCAGCTCTGTAGTTTTTATGTTTCCCCGCCACAAACCGAAACAGAGAGGGTTTGAAACGGTGACCGGCTTCACCGTCACATGACCCCGCGCAGGAAGAAAGCAGCCGTCATTAGCCCTTGGCTATCGGTGGAGAACACAACCACGATGATCAATTACAAGGGATGGTGGCTCTGTTGTTGTAGCTAATTGCTCTTGTGCAGTTCAAGCCTCCATTTTTACAATGAGTATGTGCAGGTGCGTGGAGTGAGCTATCACCCCGCACATAAGGAAGCGCATTACCAGTGCTTGGGTGGTCACTTGTGTGTTTCCTGAGGCATTTATTTAGGGATAAATCAAAACTAATATGAAGCCAATATGTCCACATTAAAATGAAGTACAGTATTGATGTTTCTGCAGGTATAATTACATGACATTGCACGGACACAAATCAAAATGTATTTGCTGCCGTCCTGCAGAAAATGTATTGGAGGACAAAATGAATGAAGGTGACGGTTATAGTTAGATTTTGGGCTGCTTCAACGTCGATGCTTCAAATATGTCAATCAAACATATTGACAGATGATCATGACAGTATTAAAGAAAAGAACCCAGTACAATTAAAGTCATTATACAGTGTGGTCACATTATCTTGTCTTTCACTCACTGTTTTGGTCTCCTCCATCTCTTGAGGAAGGTATGAAGCTCCTTTAGCTGCTCCACCATGTTCACTCGACACATTCTGATGACTGGAAAGTCCTGATGGATGAAATGTTGATATTATCATTAAAGGTGCAGTGTGTAAGATTTGGGTCATTTTTATCACCTCCAAAAAACATTACGAAACAATTACATACTGACATTTATAATAATTTACAATCACCTAAATGTTTAATTTATCTTCCATTATCCTAAAATGAGCCCTTTAATGTATATTTACACGAGGAGCGGGTCCTTTCTACGGGGGTTGCCATGCTTTTACAGTAGCCCAGAGTGGACGTACTAAACATCTTTTGACTTTCAATGACGACTGAAGTCTACCATAGGTTCTCCTGCACGTTCAGAAGGGTGAGGGCGAGGTGATGGACGCAATGAGCAACTTCACCTCTGGATGACACCAAATCGTACACACCGCACCTTTAAAAATTAAGCTCAAATCAAGCGTAAAACATTCTTACATTCTAAGCATGCATGCTGAAAAATGGACGCGCATCACAAAGCACAGGTGATAGTGCTACAGAAGTCATTGTGTCTCTCACATGCTTGTATTAGATGACAAAAGGCTAACTTCACTTTTAACACAATGTCAAAAAAGATGACCACAACATGGTAGAGAGAATAATGACGTCTGTGTGTGTGTGTGTGTGTGTGTGTGTGTGTGTGTGTGTGTGTATAAATGCAGTATTCATGTGTTGTGTTTTGATATTGGCAGTGAGTACTTTGCACCTGTGGCTGCTGGCAGACCATCCCGCGTGTTGCAGCTCCAGAGGGACCTTGAAGCCCGTCGCAGTGGGAGAGAGGAGTCTGTCCTGCTAACCGTAATTAGCACAGGCCTGTTGATTCACTGATAATGAGAGGGAGTTCATTAGCGGCACGCTAATTGCTGCCTACTTCAACACCACCACCACCACCATGGACGCCGCAGCCATGCCAGTCCAACGCCCCCCCCCCCCCCCCCCCCCCCCCCCCCCCCCCCCCCCCCCCCCCCCCCCCCCCCCCCCCCCCCAAAACCCACGGCACTCCAAAAAAAAAGTTTTCCCGTCTGTCACGTTCGAGATGAAGATGTAACATAAAGATGTGTAACTTTCCCGGCGAGCGGTGTGGAGGCAGATGGAGGGACGATTCTGTGGAGGGACGAAGAAGGAATTCCGGTCGAGGGATTTCAATGTGTTGAGCGGCGGGAGGCGTCGGCAGCGGGGCACACGTGTAGGTATGACAGCTCTGTCCAAGGACACGATGGAGGTTCAAAATCTAATTACCAGAACAAGCAAAACAAGAACAGAGAGCAGAGGGTGCTGATTCAGCTTCGAGACAACCTCACCTGCACCTGCGTTACATCGTATAATCTCTCTGTGGATGGGGAGGCTCGGATTAGAGTCTTGTCCCAGAATAGATCCAGTATACATCCATGCATATATTCTTACCTATGGAAATGCGACTGAGTGGTCAGTGGGGCTGTCCTCTATCCAGATGGTCAGGGGTTAGATGCCCGCCTTCCCCATCCCAAATGCTGAAGTGCTCTTGGGCAAGATGCTGAAAGCGACAACATTCCATCTGCTCATTGCGCAGACAGAAGCAGAGTATGAGTGTTTGTATGACTTGGTGTAAAGTGCTATGTCGCATGTTGTATCCATCGCCTCACCCTCACCCTTCTGAGCGTGCAGGAGAACCTATGGCAGACTCCAGTTGTCATTAAAGCCGAGTCCACTCTGGGCTCCAGTAAAAACATGGCAGCCCCCATAGAGAGGACCCGCTAAAAATGCCAGTCTTCAACTGTTTTGTAATATTTTTTAGAAGAGACAAAAATGACCAGAGTCAATGCATACAAACCAAAAACAAAACAAAAAATGCATTGCAGGAAATAAATAGACGTCATGATAAGCTACACCAGGTAGATCCATTATATTATATTATATTAATGATTCTGAGTCATCAGACACATGAACATGCTGGAAGAATACTATCGGTAAAAATTTCCTTTCAAACCGGACTTTCCAGTCATTGTTTAACCACTGCACCGTCCTTCCACACAAATGATACACAAACATCGCAAACACAAACAAACACACAAGCGCGCACACAATCGGGAGCAAACACACACACACAGCTCATGCCACCTCTGGCCATTGTTCTCCTGTCTCTGTTTGCCGATCTGTGCTAATTGCTGCTCAAAGCTGAATGATGGCCATTAAATGATGTTGGTGCACTTTAATGCTGCTTTGGCAAAGTTTCCACAGATCATTCTGTGTCTGCACATGTAGGTTTACACATGAGACACACAGAATGTGTGTGCATCATTCGGCATGCATCTTTGAAACTGCATGTTCAGCTTCCGCTTTTTTTTTTTTCTATTTTTTTTTTTTTAAAGGGCAAATAGTTTGCCAAATAAACAGTCATACATTAGAGTGATTATCATTAGAAGGTTCAGAAAGTGTCATCTTCTGTCATCTCTCCTTGGCTCCGACATTTGCATGTGATATTGCCAGGAGCTGTAAACGCGTCGCCCCAGCTGAGCTGGCAAACATCTGTTTTTGTGCCATAAACCGATCTCCTTTTGAGCATTAAAGTAATAAAACAGATTCCCCACAAAAGCTGTTGGCGCAGAATGTAAAACATTGTGCCAATTAAGACCGATTGATTATGTCAGTCTTCTTACTAATAGTTTGTTTCAAGCTGCTCGAACTTTGGGATCCTATTAGAAATGGGTCCGAACACAATGTACAGTTTTATATATGAACCTGAAAAGAATTGAACTCCCAGTTTTCCATTGTAAAGGTGCAGTGTGTACAATTTCGGTGCATCTTTGTCACTTCTGTCTGTAGAAATAGAATTACAAAACAATTATACATTGACATGTTTGATTGTATGATTGCTATTTACATTACCCTGGCTTCTTTTGAGCTTGAAATGGCCACCCAGGGCTACCATAGCTTCTCCTGCATGTTCAGATGGGAGGGAAGGGTGAGGTGATGAATACAAAATGCACCTTCACCCATGGATGTCACCAAATCTCACACACGGCACCTTGCGGTCACTTGACCCTCCTTTAGCTTCGCGGGTTTTAATCAATTCTCAAATTAAACAAACGACATCATTATGTCCAGCACCAAAACAACGGGGAGACGCATCGGATATTTACACCAGCAAGTGGAGGAGACCAAACCAGATACAAAAACACAGTTAATATTAAAGATATTTTCCTTGTGACAAGGGACTCAGCTGCAGACTTTATGCTAATGTCGCCGGATGTCTGTTGGGCCATTAGGGAATAACACAATATGTCAGCATTATGTTGACTGTTTGTTGTGCTGCCCCCGACTGTTTAAATAAGCAGTCAGTGGAGATGTGGCGTATACATCCTTTTATCCAAAAATGAAAGTGCACAACATACCTTTAAGTTAAAATTGATATATAGTACTTAATCCTAAGTGAATGGTGTGTGTGTGTGTGTGTGTGTGTGTTTCTGTGTGTTTTCAATAGATTCTTTGTAATTCTAATGAATCACTAGTTGGACGCTTTGCAAAGAAAAGCATGGATTCATTCCTCTGAAAACTTTCCTCCTAATTGTTGTGGCGCTTTAATCACGGCTGCCGTCTGCAGCCCGCCGTCCCCCGAGAGCACTTCATTCTCAACCTGGGGAAATGGTGCAATGGATGGATGGAGGACGGCTGGATGACTAACTGGTCCGAAAGTGCTATAGTAATATCCGTCAGTGTTGTGTATTTCTACATAACAAGTGTCCATCCACCAGGCAATCTCACCTCAAGAGAGTGATCTGTCTCTCCTTTCCCCTCGCTAAGAGGCTGAGGCTTTATCAGCGTGGCCATGATGAATTCTCAGCAGACAGCCACTCCGTATGGGCCCTGAGTGAGCATGCATTTAAATGAACCCTCTCTTCCTCTGCCTCGTACAACACAAGGATTTCTAAACTCTCTCTCTTGTCAAGCACTACATCAAACACAATAACAACAGCCGTCCTAGCCTGCCTGCCTTCATCCCCTCCCCTCCCGCTTCCACCTCTTTCTTTGAGTCATTTCCTTCACCGACATTTTTCTCTCTTGGTCCACATCACCAAAGACTCCTTTCATCTGCTGCTCGTGATGGACTCATCTACATCTTTTAAAGGCCTCTACGTCATTTCGGAGTTTGTTGCCGCTCTCAATCAAACCACAAAGAGTCATAAGGCATCATTCTTAACCCCCTTGTCTTTTTTTTTTTCTTCTTCTTCTTCTACGTTCACGCCGGATGGTGAGAGCCGGCGTTCTGGTGATCAGAGCACCGCGAGCTGCCAGTCAGACGCGGCGCCGGTGCATCATTCTCGGAAACACAACCTGCCTCCTCCATGTCCACCGCTCAAACGGATTAGTGACTTCTTGCTACTGATCGAGGTAATCACATTGTAATGCAGTGCAACGCACCGTTTCAAAGGACGGGTGTCGGGGAGCTGGAAAACAATAACTTCCACCCAAATTTGGATTTTCTTCAATTAAACCACTCAACTCATTGTTTCCCGGGAAACCGAGGAAAGTTCCTTGGAAAAAAAAAAAGTGCGGTAATTATTCATAATCCCGACAATTTGAGCGCAGCTACCTCATTTGGCTCAGTAATTTCGGCTTTTCTGAAATTTCCCTTGCATACATTTGCACATTAATGTGGCCCGTCGTGTGCGAAGAGGTAGCGTTTTCCTGTGTGATGTCTCGCCGCGGTGCTGCGGCCCAGTCGGGAGGCAGGACCAGCTGAGACACAAAGATTGGTTTTGTTCTCCTTTCACCGCGGTGCGCTTTAACACATTCAGTGTTATTGCCTCTTGTCAGTGGTGTCGTGATGGTAAACAAACACCTTTGTCGACGCGCGCGTGCACTCGCGCGCGCGCGCCTCACGCGCGCTGCGCAAACACACGTGAAAATCAAATGTTTCATCGCTGATTACCCTGCTCGTTAATTATTGCCCTGCACATACCTGTGCACTCGCTCCTATGACCCCTCATCCTGAACGCCCTTGAAAGACAGGGTGTAGGAAGCCACATTTTTATTTACCATAAACTCTACATTCCCCCCAATCTCCTTGCCCACCTCCCCTGCCCCCCCCCCCCCCCCCCCCCCCACGCCGGCTCCCGCCCCCCCTTCGCCACTCTGTCCCCATCTTTCATGTTTCCCACATTTTATTTTCTCCACCCCGTCTTTCAAACTAGTCGTGGTGCTGGCGGGGAGATATGGCCACCAGTGTCTGTGGCCGGCTCTGTGTTGTGCTGCGACTGTCTCCCTGAGATTTGCATAAATAAGCTCCCAGTCCCAGCATGCCCACGCTGTTGCCCAGGTGCAAGGACATTTGCATATAGAGCTGTGATAGGGCTCCCCTGGGTCCCCTCGGCAACTGCTGAGCGGGTAGGGGGCCGGCAGCGCCACAAATTTGTTCTGGATTGAAACCTCAGCTCTACCCTCCATTTTATGTGTGTGGAGGCACGTACGGGAAGGTGGCGATTGACCAGAGAGAAGAAAATGGAGTGAGACAAAGACGGAGAGGGGACAGACGGGCTACCAGACTAACCCGCGTTTGATCCGTGGCTCGCTTCGATTATCGACGCCTCGGCGGATCAATCGATTGTTTATCCGCCATCCCGTAATGACCACCGCGCTGGCCTCCGGCAGCGCTGCGGATATGCAGATATGACGTTGGACGGCGACCAAAAGCGGCATCCACCGTTCAATTTCTCCACTTTCTCACAAGGGGCCCCCATCATGCTTTTCCACTTACCGCCGAGCCTCTGCGATCTTTTGAATCAGCAGAATGTGGTTCGGGGGAAGCAGGGGAGCCGAGCCCAGCGCTGATTAGTCACATGCCGCTCCTCTGACAATACTCTCTCCATCTGAGCACCATCGAGCGCGTTGGAGAGACGCGTTGTGATGGGATGGCAGCCAGAGGAGTCTGGAGGGATGTGCACGGGAATAGATGCACGAGCAAACACAAATATTTTTGCAGAAATGTCCATTTTCGAAAAAATGACTGTATCCATGGCTGTTAAAGGTGCATTGTGTACGATTTGGTGACCTCTAGAGGTGAAGTCGCATGTTGTATCCATCACCTCACCCTCAAACCTTCTGAGCATGGAGGTGAACCTGTGGTAGGCTTCAAAGATGTTTGGTACGAGCACTTTTACTGCTGTAAAAAAACATGGCGGCCTCCATAGAGAGGACCCCCCCCCCTCCTCCTCGTGTAAATAAACATTAATGAACTCATTTTAGGGTAATGGGGGGGGAAAATACAACATTTACGGGATTTTAAATTCATGAAAATGTCACTATGTAAATGTTTTGTGATCAAAATGCCCAAAATCGTACACACTGCATCTTTCATTTCTAGATCTTGTATCTTTCATCACGGCAGTCAATCTAGAGCTCCATCCTGTTTTCACTGTGTTTGAATCCCCTCTGTGTTAGATGCTGTTTCTGTGCAGGATTTCAGATCAGCCACTCGGTGCAGGGAAATGTCAGGGCAGGATCTGCACAGCAACCTTTTGTCAGCGACGCTCCGTCTCTCAATTGCCCTGATTGCACGTGGTCATCTTTTAAGAGGGAGGAGAGCGTCAACACAAAATCAGCGCATTGTGTCTCTGTGAAGACACTGTGACCTCAATTACAACAAGACGGCGGTCTGAACGAGCCAGTGCCGACTCCAGGCCAAACGATGAGGTGTCAGAGATGCTCGGGGGTCAGTGAAAACCCTCATTAGGGGTTTCTTTATTCTGGGATGTAAATTAATTTTCCCATTTTGAACAGAGCTGGAGCGAGACGAGGGTGACCCCCGCTATTTTGACGGGAGCACGGATCAAGAAAACATTGTGGAAATGCTGCGTCACACTAAGATATAATATATCGCGTACGAGAGAAAGAAAGATTGGATGAAATGATACATTCAGTGGCGATCATGATGAGAGATAAGCAAAGGGGCAGGGAGACAAAGTGACCTATATTTTGACAGTGATCAAATGGTGGATGCTTGAAATTGCGAGTGTGTAACATGACTGCAACATCTACTGGTTTCATCTCTGTAATGAATTATACAGTTTAGCTGGAGGCTGGATTATTCCCACTCTGTTGGAGTTTGCAGCAGATTTCATTGTGTTGATCGTCGTTTTTTGCAATAAGCAGTAAATGTACATGTAGAACTCAAAGGAGGTGAAGCCAATGGAAATAATGTAAACACCAGGTCAGAGGTCAGAGTTGTTAAGTAATGGCTGATGATAATTCGGCATTTAATGTGTTTTTGTAGTTTAAAATTTGCCAAGAAGACCTGATATCAAGTCTGACCACTTAAAATCCAAAAAATCAAAGTGAAAAACAGCATGGCATATTATTTGATCGGGCTTTAAGACGAGAAACAACAGATCATATGCCCCATTGTGACACACTTTCAGATATGACTTGAATTTAGGGTAAATACTATCAGTAAATATTATCACTATCAGCTTGTCACATGACTGAATCAACCAATAAAAACAACCATGAAGAGATTAAAGGGGAAGGATGTGAATTATCCACTAACAACCACTAGAGGGGAGAGAGGAATTTAGATTTCAGAGGTAAGTCTGGAAGTCATTATGTGCCAGATCTGTTAGAATTCGCCTTTAATATTTTTTACAATAACTTAACGTGTTTCATGATATGAATGTATGTAAAGTTTCACTGGTTCAACCATGAAGCAGATGGAGCGTATATATGTTGAAGTCTTTGACTCTACCTTGAAGTGTTTTGTTTGTGTAAAAACAATTGGATTTTTTTTATATCCACTTTTAAAATATATATTTTCCACTAAAGCTGTTCATCTTTGTAGTTTTCTGCGGTTGAAAATATTAGATTGGACTTCACTTCAGCTGCATAAATTACAATCAATTGGGACCAGTGGATAAACACATAAATGCTCTGTAGCACCTCCAGTGGTCAAAATCTCAACAGCTCAGCTTTAACATGTTAATGGGCATTTTGCTGCGAGATTAAAGAGGCGCCAGTGACTTATCTTTGTTTTCTGTCGGAGCAGCGCTATGTCACGATCGCACTTTGTTTCCCCACATGAAAGAGCTTTGTTTACCAGCTCTTTACATTTGATTGTGTCCCTTTATAGAATCAGCCAGGACGGTTTCATATGCGACCATGAAACGTGTGTGTGTGATCAATCCACTGACTGTGCACGACGGATACAGTATGTTGTGTCTCGTTTAAGAGTGCGCGGTGCCAAACGAGCTGAAAATTGCCGGTCTAAAGGACACCCAACTCTCTGCTGCTGAAGTCCCTCGGTGGCTGGCATGACCTCCACTTCAAGTCTATTCAGGGCCTTTTGTTTGCTTCTTTGTTTGGCTCCAGGCTCTAATGGCAATCAAAGGGGACATTGTGGTCCTTCTCAGTCCTCAGCACTAATGACATTGGCACGGAGGCAGACAGACAGTGTTCATCCAATCCACCGGCCTCCCAACATGGTCTCTCCGCCGCACGCCCAGCCTCTGCAGAGTCTCTTCGGAGAGCTCCCATTTAGCCATTCTCTGTGATTTCCCTCTCAGGAAACAACCAAATCATTTTCTCATAGACACGCTCATTAGCTGACAGCACCGTTCCCTGCCAGTTTCAACATTTGAATATTCCCGTGTGCACCACGGCAAACATCGGAGGTCTCATCGTTTCCAACCAAAGCCAGAGTCGACGGTGCCAGCAACGCACTCCAAGGCGAAAGATCTAGATGCCAAAGCAATAAGCTGAGGTGGAGGGAAAAAAAATAATGGCTCAAATGTTTTGATACACGCTGATGTGATGAGAATGTGTCAGGATATAATTAGACATTTGATTGGGGAGAGATTAATATGAGGTTAAGCAGTGAAAACACTGGGTATTACGCTGCCATGGAGATACCTGAGAACTGCAGTGTGATATAAAAATCACAATGCCTTAGCACACGCACACACACACACACACACACACACACACACACACACACACTGATGCACATATGCATACCATCGGTTTCAGTGAGTTTAGTGCCTGAGTCTGATTTTTATTTCCCTAATATGTTCTGCAGTAAATCTGCATTGTCTGTGGCCATTGAAATACAGAGAAAGAGAGATCAATATAATAGGTTTGGCACGTGGCCAAAATCATCCCTGACAATGTGCGAGGCAGGCATTTGAAATCATCGGTGCATATCCGCGTGTTTGGGGGATAAAAATAATTCCTCGCCTCTTTGCCAGGGAGCGAGCGGCACAATGCCCAGGTCTGAAGGGAAGGGTGCCACATGGGTCTGCAAATTGGCTCAGGCGATCAGACGCGGGCATCTCATTTTGTAGAGGAGAAGAAGGAGGAGGACGAGGAGGAGGAGGAGAGGAGGAGGAGGAGGAGGGAGGCGGGAGGTGGGAGGAGGCGGCGGCGGCGGCGGGGAGGAGATGAAGATGGGGGGATGGTGGTGGTGGTGGTGGTGGTGTTTTTGGATGGGGGGGTGGGGGGGTGGTTGTGGTGGCAGTGGGGAGGGGGTAAACAATTCCAATGATTTCCCCAACCTGGCACGGTCCAGGATGTGGATGGCTGCACTGGAGAGGAATTGGGATGATTAAAGAAGGTTTCTTTATTGGAAGGAATGAGAGAGAGAGAGAGAGAGAGAGAGAGAGAGAGAGAGAGAGCGGGGAGGGTGTCTGTTTCTTGTCAGCACAGTCAGATGAGGGAGGATGTTCAGAGCAAATTATTTCATTCAGATGAACTGAAAATCATTCCTGTACATTTGCAAACACTTGCCGGTTGCCAGTCGTATAAGCCACATTTATGAATACACAAACCTGAGTGTATGCGTGAGTGTGTGTGTGTGTGGGGGGGGGGGGGGGGGGGGTTGGGGGAACTAATTTCCTCTACAGAGACTGACTGATAACATTCACCTCTGGTGTGATGTCAATTTTAATGTCAACCACTTTCTCCTTCTTCCGCCAATTGTGGTGGCGTTATTAGGGGGAGCGCCGCCGTTATTTACACTCCTGTACACACACGCGCGCTCCGCACCGCATGTGCACCCGCGGACGCGGCCCGCGCGTGACGGCGGGGGCGCGCTCCTGCAACGCGCCGACTTTCATGTACACGCACCGACACATGCTCGGCTAACCGGATGTACACCCGCGCACGTGTGGGCGGCGCGCGCGCGCCTCGCGCCGACACCCGCGCGCAGGTACCTCTGGCACCCTACAGACTCGGCTGCTGCCGAAGAAGTCTCAGCGGGAGTGCTAGATTAAAAATGACAATCACTCGGGGTGCGCGGCAATCACCACAGGAAACGCAGGTGCCTTTGTTAAGAGACACCCAGCGCTCTAAAGGGCCTAATTATCTGCTGTTATTTTGGCAGTTATCAGGCAGAGAATAACTCCCCTGCTCAGACTCAGACTCACACAGCGAAAAATTACTCACTCGCTCACAGTGAGGTATTATACTGCACCACTGACAAGGTATGCATATTATATGCTGCGCTGGAATTTCACGAGAATGGCAACAATAGAGGGGGTGGGGGTGGGGGGGTGGGGTGGGGGGGGGTGCGGTTTCCTGTTTTTGCACGGAGAGGAAATGATCACCATCGCCTCCATCGTTTGAAAAAGGAAAATTTCAATTGCACACTACATATTTCAATGGCGGGACGATGAATTTGGAGCGGAAACAAAAAATAACAACGGCTCCACTTGGATGTGTGAAGGGATCGTAAAAATAAAATGCAGAGAGAGAGAGAGAGAGAGAGAGAGAGAGAGAGAGAGAGAGAGAGAGAGAGAGAGAGAGAGAGAGAGAGAGAGAGAGAGATTTTTATTTTTATTTTTTTTTAATTTAAGCTCCCCCCCTGCTCTCAGGGGCTAGGTGGCACTGTTGGGCATGCTTTCACACACATGCATACATATCCTCCTCTCAGCTCATGAACAGATAATTGGACAGTTTTATGGAGGATATGAACTCTGAAGGGGAACTTAAGCCATCTAATCATCGGCATTCAGCGTATGCTATTCATATGCATAAATACAAATAAAACACATTCTGCGCCGGCACAAAGAGGCTCGGCTGAAAGGGAAGTCACACTACAAAACACCCGTATTCCTCTGAAATTGAAAGACTTCAGGTAGAAGGCTCTCGAAATATATTTCCCTCCTCGGTGCCTCGTCTTAACTCGGTGATTAGTCTCTATAATATATGATTCATGAAGACGCACATTCTGTGTTTATCTTTTGCACTTGAACAATGGGGACGCAACAATGCCTCACTGTGATGGCAAGTTAGTGTGTGTGTGTGTGTGTGTGTGTGTGTGTGTGTGTGTGTGTGTGTGTGTGTGTGTGTGAAATTTAATATGAGGGGTAACTTTTGCGGGGCATTTGCATCTCAAGTGTTTGCAGCCATGATACGATTAAATGGAAATGTTTAAAATATTTAAAGTGCAGGGACGGGGCAGCACTTGAAGCCAGAGGCAGGTGAATGTGCTAAAGATGTTTAAAGGTGCAGCGTGTACGATTTTGGTCGGAGCGTAATTGACAAAAGGTTGTTGTGCGGATCCTGCCCTGACATTTCCCTGCACAGAGCGGCTGATCTGAAATCCTGCACAGAAACAGCCTCTAACACAGAGGGGATTCAAACACAGTGAAAACAGGATGGAGCTCGAGATTCACTGCCGTGATGAAAGATACAAGATCTAGAAATTAAAGGTGAACGATTTTGGTCATTTTCGTCACAAACAAAGATTACAAAACAATTACATACCGACAGTTTCATGAATTTATCATCATGTAAATGTGTATTTCTTTCAATCGCCTTTAAATGAGCCCATTAATGTATATTCACATGAGGAGTGGCTCCTCTCTACGGAGGCCGCCATGTTTTTACAGTGGACCAGAGTGGACGTACTAAACATCTTTAGAGTTTTCATGACAACTGAAGTCGACCATAGGTTCTCCTGCATGTTCAGAAGGCTGGGGGGTGGGGGGGTGTGGGGGGGCAGGGGGTAATGCATACAACATGCAGCTTCACCTCTAGATGTCACAAAATTGGACACACTGCGCCTTTGATGCTATCGCTGCCTCTCCATAAGTCTCAATATCTGTTAGTATAATATTGACAAGAATAGAGCACGACGTAACACAGTTAAGATAAGAACCCGAGCGTCTTACTTATGAAGCCACTGCACCGCTGAGATGTTTAAAGTGCGTGGACGGGGCAGCGCTCGAAGCCGGAGGCAAGTGCAGGTCGAACGCAGCAAAAGGACGCATTCGGTCTCCAGCCCCAAAGACGTTTAAAAAACACAAACCCACTCCCTCTCTTTTGATTTTTTTTTTATTTTTTTGTCCTCTATCTGCTTCTCGTGTGTTTACACCACTTAAACTTCTGTCACCTTTCGGCAGCCCGCTCCCCCTCGCGCTGCAGCCACTAATGCGCCCGGCTCCATATAATATGCAGATAATGGCGCATCAGCGTGTCTTCTCCGTGTCGCCCTCGCTGAATTACAGTGGATCACACGACACGGCCTTGCCCTGCAGGAATACAAGCCCCTTGTAATTGAAATGAATAAGAGAGGGAGGAACACGCCTACTGAGAGACCAAACTTCTCGCTCTCCCTCGCTCGCTCGCTCCCTCGCTCGCTCGCTCCCTCTCTCCCTCTCTCTCTCTCTCTCCCGTCAGTGTATTCAGCGGGGATCCAGCCTTTAGCTGGCGCCGCCGTGTCCCAGCAGCGCCGTGGCGGAGGCTGAGGCTTCGCCTGTGCGGCTGATGGGAAGTGGCACGGCCGAGGAGGGGAGCGCTCAGCGTGGGGTGCAGGAATGGGGACAGTCCCCTACGGTCTCCTGCTCCCCCCCCACCCCCCGCCCGCCCCCCACCCCGCCGGCACCCCCCCCCACCCCCCTCCCCCCGCCTCACCACCCCTCTTTTTTCTCCCGCTCGAACTCTCGTGTGCAAATGCATATGCATCTCTTATGATCTCTCGGTCTCCGTCTTTTCCCCGGCTGTGATCTCCCTCTTCCTGTTTTCCTCCCACTCTCTCACTCTCTCTCTCTCTCTCTCTCTCTCTCTCTCTCTCTCTCTCTCTCTCTCTCCTTCGTTCCCTCACTCTCCCCTTCCCCACGGCCCGGCCTTTCTTCATCTTAATCCCTCTCCCTCCTGAGTTTTCTCTGTCTTCTTCTTTTTTTAACTTTCAAAAGGTAAGTTTTGGATTCATGAGGAATGTTGTGGGTATTGCAGCACCTGTTAAACTCACTGTACTTTGTAGAGGGAGTATCTTTGATAGCGGCTGCTTGTTTTGTTAGGACACGCCGCTGCGCACGCTTCCTTACCTGGCCTCAACTTTCTTGCACTCGCCGAAGTTTTTGCATTCGTTTTAAACTTAAGTTCCCGCAAAGCAGCAGACCCATGTAACCTGTGCAGCCATGGAACACACACACACACACACACACACACACACACTCGCTCTCGCGCCCCCCCCTCCCTCCCTCCTCACCCATCTGTGGGGGCGTGAAACCACAATCCCTCGGTGCACCTGCATCCCTCTCGTTTCGAACAGTCCCACAGTCTCCTCTCTCTCTCCGCCGCGGCCTACAACGCCCCGGGTTCCTGTAAGAGCAGATTGTCATCTTTCTCCGCTCCCCTCTCTCTTCTTCTTCTTCCTCCTCCTCCTCCTCCTCCTCCTCCTCCTCCTCCTCCTCCTCCTCCTCCCCACTTTGGTGACACACACATTATTTATTTTATGACTGAGGACTCAATTTAAATCCCCTTTCTCCATCAGTCACACGCCGCACAATGGCTTTCTCCTTATCTAGTGGAGTGTCCTTTTTACAACACATCAGGGCACCGTAACACACCAATAAATTCCACTGTTTCTGTATTCTTACCTACCGAAACCTGCTGTTTAAATTCTTCCAGACGGGGAACGTGGCCGTGAAATTTTTATTTATATATATATATTTTATTTTTTACACTTGGCTCCCCTGTACGTCTGTGTGACAGTTGTAAACAAGCAGCTCCTCCCCAACTTTCATTCTTTCTTCCCTGCGCTTTGTAAGTTTTGTAAGGATTCCTGCAGGAGCCAACAAACAAGCTGATTATCCCCCCCCCCCCAACCCCACCCAACCCCCGACCATCCACGGAGCTCAGCTCTGGAACGTCGCCTACATGTGAGGAGGGCAGACATGTAGGTACACGGGCTGGGGTGACATCGCTGACCATGTCCAGCGGCCCAATTACCTCTCTCCAAATATGGCGTACAAACGCGGGGCCGGCGAATCGGTACACACGGTGTCTGTTACTCTCCAATTATTCCTGCATAAGCAGATTGTGTGGAACATCAAACTGGGGATGTGATGGCTCGTGTGCGGGCTGCCTCCAGCAGAGTGCTCTTTCTTTCCTATCATTTGATCTTGTATTGTAATCCCAGGTGCTTTGAATAATTTATAGGATACAGCTTCTCGTTAAACAATAATTTATATGTGTCTATGAGAATTGATTCCACGGGAATGCACATCTAAATAATGAGAGAAACTGCTGCATTTCATCTATAAGAGGAAGCCGAGAGATAATAATAGCAAAACAAAGGCATTTCGACAACACTGGCAGCAATAACAATGGTGATGATGATGATGATGATAATAATAATAATTATATTTTATTTGTTTTGGCTACAAATGGAATAAGTTCGACTGACTTCCTGTTCAAAGGAAGTCGAGCAACGAGCTAAAAATAAGAACGAAAATAAAAATGCTCCGCAACATCTCCTGTGAATTCGGACATGGAATCGGCGTCCACATTTGGGCGGCGAGGCGAAGCGCGTCGGCCAATACACTGCGTCTTCCTATTCACATCCACTTATCAATTCACAGGAGAGGACCACACTCATGCATGATGAATTTATTGTTAATGCAAAAGGCTTGTAGCGCCCAGTGCCCGCGCCCCCTAAGAGAAATGATGCAACTGATTCCTTCTGAGGCGGAACAATCAAAATGTTCATCAGAGGAGAAGATGTGAAAGGGTGGGGACGTGAATGTGTGTGTGTGTGTGTGTGTGTGTGTGTGTGTGTGTGTGTGTGTGTGCGTGTGGATGAACTAGACTCGGGTCACACACTTTCACATGACGTGTCTTCACAACGTAAAACACCTCATGAAAAGCTCCACAACAATAACCTAATTCCTCGGACGTGGATGTTGTTTGTGAATCCGTTCTCATTGGGAGGTGTTTGAGACACAATGGCCGAAACAAACAAACAAACAAACAAAAAGAACACTTCCTGTGCAGTTTACGCTGTTGCCTCAACAACACTGTGCATCCATGGCAACGGTTACCACATCGGGGTGTCGGTTAAGGTGCAGAGAAAGTTTCTCTGGGACCTCTGCAAAGGAGGAAGTTTGCTCACTTTTTAACAGGAAGTGCCAGGGACCAATTATCCCGAAGTGTGACATTGTCAGAAGTCTCCAGGTTTTGTCAAGTCTTCTGACACCCTGCCAGTGTTGTTCTCTGGGAAATGGAACTGTTAAAGATTTTTTTTTTCTCTAAAATGAGCTGAGGGAGGGAGATGGGGGGAGGAGGGGGGGGGGGGGGGGGGGGGGGGGGGGGGGGGGGGGGGGGGGGGGGGGGGGGGGAGAAAAAAAAGAAAGACCGCATTTGCGAGTAGCCTACGGGTCTGGATTCAACTTCTCCTGCTCGATACATTTTTAATTATGATTTTTTTTTTTTTGTTTCAGTTTTTCTCCGGATGTGTGACGAGCATTCCGTGTTTGTTTGGACTCCTCCGCTTTTGCAGGAAAAATTCTGCGGCGGCTTCTTGAATCGAAAGAACCAACATTAAAACGAGTAAACGTCCCTCATTAGTGACAAGATTCGAGATGTCGTCGCTATCACATGGAAATCAGAAAAATAAGATGATAAAACGTAGATTAGCATTTTAGAGCTGCCTGCATCTAGTGCATCATTCTGCTTCAAAGAAGAAAAAGATAAATGATGATGCCATTAAAAGTGAACTAATTAAGGAATGCTTCTTTTAAAAACTCATTAACTGCACCCTCATTTACATAATGATGCATATTAATTAAGTTTTAATGAATCTGAGCTTCCATCAAGTCTCCTCTCCTTGGCAGTGGAGCCATCTCTACAAATGAATAAACACTTCTCTTAAGTATATTTCTCCCTGCAAATGGGAAATGGGTTTTAAACAATAGCAACAAACAAACAAAAGCTTTCAATCTGCGCTCAATAGAAATGCACACAGGCTAATTCAAGGTCAAACTTCAACGGGGAGAATCAAAACTCCCGTTGGTCGAAACAAATATAAATTCAAAACCGAGGAGGAAAAGTAGCGATTAACTGTAATTCTTTATTCAGAGGAACATACGAGCAGTTATTTCCAGAGTTTTTCTTTTTTCTCCCCCCTTCCTTCCATCCTGTGTCTTCATACAGAGCCTGGTGACGGGCGAAGGGTTGCTGCTTCTAATGAGATGCATTTTAAATTAGAGCACACCTCTCACATTGCCAGCTGGTGCCTGCTCAGGTGCTTCTGTGTTGTGAATGACGGAATGCACACACAAGCACACACACACACACACACGCGCACACACGCGCACACACGCACACACACACACACACACACACACTCCAACACTACCACCCTCATCATCATCATCATGGTCGTCCTGCGTCCTTAACCCCCTGAAACAAAGGCCCTACATCAACAGAAAGAGGTTTCCTCGCTCTGCCAGCTGAAATTAAAATGACTGCTGTTTCCTCAACAAACTGTGATGAGCAGAACTTTTGTGTCGAGCAGCAGGAAGACGGAATGAAAACATGGAAACTCAGGGCAACGTGAGCTTTCCGTTTGTTTGTTTGGTGCATTTCTGCATTTGCTGCTTTGAACAACAACCTGAGAGTTAGTCCCCGTCTTTGTTTCCAGACTCATCACCCACCCGTGCATTAAAGGTACAGTGTGTGGGATTTGTTGACACCTCTCGGCCTCCCTCCTCGTCACCCCCCCCCCCCCCCCCCCCCCCCCCCCCCCCCCCCCCCCCCCCCCCCCCCCCTTCCGAGCCCATCGAATAACCGCTGGAAGCCCTTCACGAGGTGTTTGTGTTTGTGTCCATCCCGGGCTACTGTAGATGCAAAGCTAGTCAACGTGGCAGCATGGAGCAGTGAGGACCGGGTGCTGGTAGAAATAGGTGGGACTCGTTATAATTCATGCAAACATTGAGGCTGTGAAGTGATGAGTCAGAACACTCGTTCATCTGGAGCCGCTTCACAAAAATAAGAGCGAGACCTTTAATGACAGAGAATCCCCACAGTTTCCACCCTGCAGATGCATCGTGGCAGTGGAGAGGAAAAACTCACCCACTTCACCCGCGCGTACTACATCTACTCACGTCCATTTTTTTTTTTCTCTCAGATTTCTGTCAGTAGATGATTTACACCACAATCTTACTCACTGTACCTTTAACCCTGACTCACTGTGCAGCAGGGGAGTCACGGGGGCCACTCACAGCCCCGACTGATCTCACGTGGGCGGGACCAGTACAATTATAACGTAATAACCTACGAACAACCTGACCTGCAGCTTCAAAACACAAAAATAAAAATACAAAACACAAACGCAATGTCATCTGGATAATACATGGAAATGTCTCTCTCTCAATATCACCAATGTAAACAGAGTTTTCTACAAAATCATCCTCCGCCGGCCGGTTCTGGCCCACGGGCCGCAGGTCCCACCACTGAGTTTTAGTTACCGTCTCCTGTTTCATTGTGATGTCACTGATGTGGGGATCAGGACACACAGTGACGCGCATGCGCAAACCCCACATTACGTTATGCATTTACACACCTGATTCTACGAGGTCAAACGTTTGAAAAAGAACCAACGTCTGTAGACGTAGAAACACGCGTGCAAAGTTCGTGTTGCGATGCTTTGCCCACTGTTTGTTTTAAGACGCATAATCATGCCATCAGAAATAATCATGCCATCAGAAATAATCATGCCATCAGAAATCATCACGCCATCAGAAATATGACGGCGTGAACTTGAACCGCGGTCAATTCCGGACACAATCGGTTGCTACGGAGGCGAAAAACGCGCGAGCCGAGCGGCGAATGCCACACTTTTACTTTCTCGGGTGAATGGGGACCCGCGAGCTTGGCAGCGACAACAACCACTGGAAAAGACAGAAGCGCGAGGTCTGTCCTCCAGATGAACACGGGTTTGTTTGTGTGCCCTTGCGTCGCGCCCAGCTGGCGGGTGGCGCGGCGGCGGCCAGGTACAGAGGCGGTGGGGAGGAGGCTGGGCAGGCGGCGCCGACGGCGGGCGAGCCAGATGAGCCGGGAGGGGTCAAAGGTCATAACGATCAGATGATTGGAACTACAGAGGGAGAGTGTGTAGCCATGTAGGGAAAATGGGGGAAGCAGATGCCCGTTAATTAGGGGAAATGTGACGGACAAGATTTGATCAGCGAGGGGTACGGCTGCCTCCTGCAGCACGGCAGCTGTTGCGAGGGGGAATGCTGGTGGGGTTGGTGTGTGTGTGTGTGTGTGTGCGGGCGCGCGCGTTTGTGTGTGTGTGTGTGTGTGTGTGTGTGTGTGTGTGTGTGTGCTCCCGTCCCCACAGGGCACCGCCACACTTCACAGACATGCCAGGAACCGTCCGCAGGCCAACGCAGTGCCCTACGGAGAGAAACTATTTACAGCACAATACAATTCAAGTCATTAAACTCTCAGATAAAGTTGTGTTGACTCTGCGGCGCCGTTTGCAACATCTGTACTTTAGTGTTTTAACGTTTGGGGTGGAAACGTTCACTCGCACTCGGCCGGCAGGCAGGAGGAAACATGATGGGATTATGTGTAACATGCAGGGCGTTCAGCCCCTAATGAAACTTTTTGGAACGTGTGTTGTATTTCTTTTTTTTTTTTTTTTTTTAAAGCCAGAGAATTATTTTGAACATCCTCCTGCAGGTGACGGCACAGTATCGTGTGGGCTCACGTATTAAACTTTCATAGTGTCGAACAATATCCAGTCACAGGCTGGAGTTCGTCATATCGTCACATCTGGACACGAAAAATGCCAAAGATGATTTACATACCAACACCATTTGAATCTCTGAGTCTGAGTCAGACTTTGATAAGCGCTGACCCACACGTTTGCCGACAGTGTATTTATTTCTGAAGTCAGGAGCATCCCACGCTTTCTGTCACTTTTGTCCTTTCAGTTGCAAAAAAAAAAACAAAAAACAGAAAGAAATGAAAGTGGAGTTTGACTTAGTTGAGTAACTTCCCCACTACCACCTCTGACTGTCTGTCTGTCTGTCTGTGTGTCTGTCTGTCTGTCTGTCTGTCTCTCAGTGTGTCTGCCTCCCTATCAGCGCACATCTTTGACTTTTTCACTGTTTTCTGTCTGCGGTCGTGTCAGGTGCTCTGAGTCTCTGTGTTAAAGGGCCAGTGCAGAGTAATCATCATGCTGCATGACACACTGACATGATGTCTGACAGACATTACTAATGCACACACTCCCAATAAATTAGGATTGTGAGCGAAACATTTTCCAAAATGTTTTGCTCACACGAAATGGTAAAAATAGTTCACCTGAGCGTGTGAAGTTAGTTCGAGTCTGACACAGACATTGTTTCTCTCTGCAGATGAATATTGATGGAGGAGGAAGTTTATTCGAGCAAGCTCTAAAAACTTAGCTGCTTCATAATTGTGCATTTAACTGACAGTTCATAAGTAAGATATTCTATTCCATTCTGATCTTCCATTCTATTCTATTCTATATTCTATTGGCAGACACGGATCCTCATTATGAGGCAGCAATAGCATTAGCACTAAATGTGCAGCTTAGCCATGACAGTGTCCGATCACATTCGCATGAAAGTGCTGTAAATAACGTCATCCAACTATAAATACATCTCATGGTATCAAACTGACCATTTGGACATTTTATGAAAATGCAGGGCAAATTCCAAACTTTTATAATTGTCTGTATTGGCCAATAGTCCAATAAACATTCGATTCTATTCTATTCGTCTCTTCATCATCAAAATTATTTACTGCAATTTCCGAGCACAATGCATTTACTTATTTTAAATGACATCTTAGTATCAGCCTATTTTGTAACTTACCCACAATGCCTTGCGAATGTAGGCAGGTTTTATGGTGCTGTTGTCGTGTGTTTTGTTATATTTTACTCTAGAAAAACAGTCGAAATATTAACGTATTTGTTTTTCTGAAAGGTCAAAACAAAACTACATAAAAAGAAATAAAAGGATGGTTAAACATTTTATATTTTTTTTTATATTTTAGTAATGATTCATATTAAAGGCCACAATAACTAAGCTTATATTCTATGCTATTACATTACCACATGTGTCCTAATTAATTACCATTTTTAACATTTGCTGTTATTAGCAAATTTGATTCATTCATTCATTCTTTTACAATTATGAATTTTACCCATAATTCCTTGCAGATTGCATTCAGTCACTGGGAAAATATGTTATGGTATGTTTCTGTGGGTTTTGTGAGATTAAACTGTAAAAACAGTAAATGATAATTGATGTGTGGGTCAAAATAAAGATTGCACATCCTGAAACAAAAAACAAAACAAGAAAAAGGATCTTTCCAACAAATTCGATTGTAATAAAAAAAATGCACTGCACTCTTTTATGTTGTGGAGTGTGAAAAAAAAGTCCTGTTCTGTTTGTACAAGTTTTTTTTCTGTCTTTTTTTTTGTTTTTTAAAGAAAATCCTCATTTGCTTTAGTGGCTTTGCTTCTTTTTCTTTTTTTGATGCACTTTGGATGTTTTATGTTAAATTTATCATTTCATTGTTACAGGCTGCAGAGAACGGCACACATAAAGAAACACTGCTGCCAAGAAAGAGCACCTTCCTCCCCCTCCCCTTCCCCCAACACCCACCCACCCACCCACCCATCACCACCAGCAGCAGCAGCAGCAGCAGCAGCAGCAGCACCTATTAAAACTTATCTTTCTTTAATCAATTGTTAAATGTCATAGACAATCATCATTTAACACTGTCTTCCTGTGTGATTCTTTTTAATCTGGCTGTAAATAGGGCAGCCCTGTCTATCACTTCGGCTTGTGCCGTACACCAGAGACTTAAGGTGTTTCAACAATAGCTCGCGAAAAGGAAAAAAAATAATAATAAAAAAAAACAAAGAATCACTTTTTTTTTCTCCTCTCCCTCCTCATCTCAAATCCCCGCAGAGAACACCAAAGGTATGAAAAGTGAAGAAAGGAGGAAATAAATCCAGGCGATGATGAATAATTTGAATGTAGAAATGAAGCTGTTTCAGGAGTGAGTGAGATACCGCACAAGGAGCAGCCATGGGGAGCGTACAATTAGGTCACCCAAAATAAAACGCTATCCTTCACAAAGTCTTTCTTGGAGTTGTCAAATTCAATATATTTCACTGCCAACGGAATTCTTGATTTGGCTGTGAAGTGAGAGGGCGAAAGAGAAGCGAGCGCGGGCCCGTTTGAGGGAGACGGCTCAGGACCGCGCGCGCTTTTTCATAATTTATGTAAAAACCGGGCGACTTTTCATTTAAAAGTCAGACGATCCCCTCAGGAGGGGACAACAGGCAGGGCCATATTGTCTAGCATATGTTGAGAGGCATGACGTGTCGGCAATAATACCTGGCGTTCTCCGGGCTTATGAAAGTGTGCAGGAGGGGCTGGGGGCTGGGTGGTGGGTGGTGGAGATGGCGGGCGGGCGGGCGGGCGGGCGGGGGGGGGGAGGGGGGTGTGTTGTGCTCCCGGTGGCGACGCATTAGGTTTAATGACACTCAAAAAGCGCCAGAGCCGCGGAGCGCGCACGTGGCCGCTGTGCCACCTCATGCACCCGAGCGCGCGAGAGCAAAACTTTGTGGCGGCGGAAAGTTTACAAATCATCACTGCGGTGACAAAAGTCAACAAAACAGCCCGTCGCCATCTCTCCCTCTCTCTCTCCCTCTCCCTCTCCCCCCCTCTCTCTCTCTCTCTCTCTCCTTCTCTCTCTCTCTCTCTCCCTCTCCACATGATACCCAACAGGAAGGCAAGGTTTCTCTGGAGAGCGCGATACGGCAGGTGACAGATATGTCACACCACCTAAAACCCTGTGGCACAATTATACCTCTGTCGCTCTGAAGGGAGAGAGGTGGGGGGGCGTGGGGGGCGGGGGGGGGGG